>CAUOFW020001925.1:534891-556801 GCA_963454935.2 Ilex paraguariensis
TTTTTATGAACTAATGAGTTCGTCGTGAGCTCTCGAGCTCTTTTTATGAACTAACGAGTTCATCGTGAGCTCCAGGGCTATTTTTATGAACTAATGAGTTCGTCGTGAGCTCCCGAGCTCTTTTTACGAGCTAAGGAGTTCATCGTGAGCTCCCGAGCTCTTTTTATAAACTAATGAGTTTGTTGTGAGCTCCCGAGTTCTTTTTATGTTCGTCGTGAGCTCCAGGACTTTTTTTATGAACTAACGAGTTCATCGTGAACTCTAGGGCTCTTTTTATGAACTAATGAGTTCGTCGTGAACTCCCAAGCTTTTTTAATGAACTAACGAGTTCGTCGTGACCTCCCGAGCTATTTTTATGAACTAACGAATTCATTGTGAGCTCTAAGGCTCTTTTTATGAACTAATGAGTTCGTCGTGAGCTCCCGAGCTATTTTTATGAACTAACGAGTTCGTCGTGAGCTCCCGAGCTCTTTTTATGAACTAACGAGTTCATCGTGAGCTTCAAGACTATTTTTAAGAGTGAATGAACCACATACTTGCTGCTTTATTAATAATCATATTACAGGATAAACTTACTGAAAAAATTTCTTAAAATGTTCTGCATTCCAGGAGTGGGGTAAAATTTTTGCCGGGTCTACTTTCATCCGAGGTGGCCACCTCAAGAATTTTTTGTTTTGTACCTTATACAAGATTTGCGATATTGTTGCGGTGAGTGGAGGGACCTGCCGAGGTGTTTACCTCGGCTACAACTCTGGATGAGGTGGTCCCAAACGATCTTTAACGTCTCCCCTTCTTTTGGGGGATCGATCTTTGTCTCTCCTTGGGGACCTATCTCGTCCTCTTTCTCTTCTGGGACTTCGGTCCCTCTTTTTCTCTTCTTTCCCTTTGTCTTTTTGCATGGATGAGCTCCCCACTTTTGAGAGGAGAGCTTCTTCACCATTTATGTACTTTTTTGCCTTGGCCAGTACTTTGGTCATGCTGACCTAGGGATTTTTTGAAATAGAGAACATCAAGTCTTTAGATTGTACGCCTAAACCAGCTATGAATGCAGTAATGACAAATTTCTCGTCTAGGACATCCACTTTTAGTGATTTAGAGTTGAACCTCTGAACATAGGATCTGAGGTTCTCTTGGGGTCCCTGCTTCACATTCAACAGGTGGTAACTCGGCTTTATGTACGTTTGAGCTCCTATGAAGTGAGATACAAAGGATATGGATAGCTCCTTAAAAGAGAAAATTGAGGTAGGGGGGAGCCCATTGAACCACGCCAGGGTTGAGCCTTTCAGCGTGATGGCAAAGGCTCTGCAGCACACTGGATTTTGGTATCCATGTAACTCCATCTGGTTCTTGTAAGTGTTGAGGTGATCTACGGGATCCTTTGTTCCATCAAAAGCCTCTATCTGCAGTACTCTGAATTTCAGAAGGAGGGAAAAATGCAGCACGCCAGTGGTGAACAGAGATTCAGTCTGTTGTATCAAGGCATCCATCATAACTAGAGCCTTGGCTCTCACGACTTCCTTCATGTGGCTAAGTTCTTGTTGGATACCTTGGAAGTGATGTTCCCAGTACCGTTCTCTCCTTTCCTGTTGATAGGGGAAAAAATCGTTCCTCTCGTCCCCATCATTCTGACTTAGTACTTCTTCGTTGTGTCCATTCCTAGGGGGTATGCGAGGTTCTGGCCCCATAGTTTGACTGTTTTCCTCTTCTTTGTTGACTTCCCTAAGGGGGTCAAGGTGTGATTGCTCTCTAGGTGGTAGGTTGTTCTGGCCTTCTTGAGCATGTTGCGCCTCCTGTGGGCGTTGTAAGAGCTTTAAGAGTTTTTCGTTTTGTTTCAGCAAGCGTTGGTTGACGAGGCGAAGGGCTTCCATCTCGTTATTCATGGGGAGACCCCCCATAGGTGGATTGGTCTCTTGGACGTTCTCAGGTTGTTTGCTATTAATAGTTTCTTGTTGATCTTGCATCCGTGGTGGATTTGTCTGACTTCGGCTCATGTTTCGCGTTGATACCATCAGTCACTGAAAGATCAGTTTATTTATAATAGGAACAGTCGATTTCCTTAGACAGTGCCAAACTGATGGTGTATTTCAACGTGATGCAATTTTGTGATGACGAGTAAATGAAAGAAACAATATTGGAATTATTGGGATCTGAGCTACTAGACTTGAGGGAATGATACTGAGAATTGTTGGGGAGTTGGGGAATTAACACAGTAGAAATATAGTGGTTCACCAGCTCGGGAGCTCGGCTAATTCACTCTTCAATGGAGATTCTTGTTCCATCCTTCACTATTTACTATATCAAAAGGTTTACAGACTGTAAGATGTGATATTAGGGTTTTACCTCTCTGTTGGGGGCGTTACATAGTATTTATAGGGCTTTTCCTAATTTTGCGGGATCCGTCCCGAGATCTTTGCCATTTATCTGAGAAATCCTCCTTGATCTTAGGAGGAGATCTTTCCTGGATGAGAGTTTTATGCTTCGATTATGACTCTTTGCTCCCTCTAGGGTTTCTGTTGACAAATAACTATCTCTTTATTACTTCCGCTACTGCTTCGATTGAGTTGGGTTTTACTCTGGTTTTATGAGCTCTGTGCATCTGACCTCCACTCCCGAGCTCATACTTGAGAATTGCTCTAAGTGTCATCAACAATCAAAACGAATAATGTTATATCTGAATTCAAATTCATTAATTATGATATAACAAATTCCAATATAAATTCGAATTTCGTTTATTGAGAAAAAAAAACATTTTTCGAATTCAGTCCATTGACCCGCCATGACGCATATATATATGGAGAGATGCAGGTGGTCCCCACTTGATCTCCGATCGGATATACGCTCACAAAATTGGGATTGAGATCCGCTCTAATACATTTTCTCTTAAATTTATTTTTTTTGTGGATTATCTATCATACAATTAAGTATGACTCATTGTATACAAGTGGATCCTTCACTCGTTAATATGAATTATTTACCAAGAAAAAAAATTAAAAAGAAAGTACATTTGAGAGAANGAACTAACGAGTTCATTGTGAGCTCTAAGGCTCTTATTACGAACTAACGAGTTCGTTGTGAACTCCAGGACTCTTTTTATGAATTAACGAGTTCATCGTGAGCTCTAAGGCTCTTTTTATGAACTAATGAGTTCATCGTGAGCTCCTGAGCTCTTTTTATGAACTAACGAGTTCCTCGTGAGCTCCAGGACTCTTTTTATGAACTAATGAGTTCGTCGTGAGCTCTCGAGCTCTTTTTATGAACTAACGAGTTCCTCGTGAGCTCCAGGACTCTTTTTATGAACTAATGAGTTCGTCGTGAGCTCTCGAGCTCTTTTTATGAACTAACGAGTTCGTCGTGAGCTCCAGGGCTATTTTTATGAACTAACGAGTTCGTCGTGAGCTCCCGAGCTCTTTTTACGAGCTAAGGAGTTCATCGTGAGCTCCCGAGCTCTTTTTATAAACTAATGAGTTCGTTGTGAGCTCCCGAGTTCTTTTTATGTTCGTCGTGAGCTCCAGGACTTTTTTTATGAACTAACGAGTTCATCGTGAACTCTAGGGCTCTTTTTATGAACTAATGAGTTCGTCGTGAACTCCCAAGCTTTTTTAATGAACTAACGAGTTCGTCGTGACCTCTCGAGCTATTTTTATGAACTAACGAATTCATTGTGAGCTCTAAGGCTCTTTTTATGAACTAATGAGTTCGTCGTGAGCTCCCGAGCTATTTTTATGAACTAACGAGTTCGTCGTGAGCTCCCGAGCTCTTTTTATGAACTAACGAGTTCATCGTGAGCTTCAAGACTATTTTTAAGAGTGAATGAACCACATACTTGCTGCTTTATTAATAATCATATTACAGGATAAACTTACTGAAAAAATTTCTTAAAATGTTCTGCATTCCAGGAGTGGGGTAAAATTTTTGCCGGGTCTACTTTCATCCGAGGTGGCCACCTCAAGAATTTTTTGTTTTATACCTTATACAAGATTTGCGATATTGTTGCGGTGAGTGGAGGGACCTGCCGAGGTGTTTACCTCGGCTACAACTCTGGATGAGGTGGTCCCAAACGATCTTTAACGTCTCCCCTTCTTTTGGGGGATCGATCTTTGTCTCTCCTTGGGGACCTATCTCGTCCTCTTTCTCTTCTGGGACTTCGGTCCCTCTTTTTCTCTTCTTTCCCTTTGTCTTTTTGCATGGATGAGCTCCCCACTTTTGAGAGGAGAGCTTCTTCACCATTTATGTACTTTTTTGCCTTGGCCAGTACTTTGGTCATGCTGACCTAGGGATTTTTTGAAATAGAGAACATCAGGTCTTTAGATTGTATGCCTAAACCAGCTATGAATGCAGTAATGACAAATTTCTCGTCTAGGACATCCACTTTTAGTGATTTAGAGTTGAACCTCTGAACATAGGATCTGAGGTTCTCTTGGGGTCCCTACTTCACATTCAACAGGTGGTAACTCGGCTTTATGTACGTTTGAGCTCCTATGAAGTGAGATACAAAGGGTATGGATAGCTCCTTAAAAGAGAAAATTGAGGTAGGGGGAGCCCATTGAACCACGCCAGGGTTGAGCCTTTCAGCGTGATGGCAAAGTCTCTACAGCACACTGGATTTTGGTATCCATGTAACTCCATCTGGTTCTTGTAAGTGTTGAGGTGATCTACGGGATCCTTTGTTCCATCAAAAGCCTCTATCTGCAGTACTCTGAATTTCAGAAGGAGGGGAAAATGCAGCACGCCAGTGGTGAACAGAGATTCAGTCTGTTGTATCAAGGCATCCATCATAACTAGAGCCTTGGCTCTCACGGCTTCCTTCATGTGGCTAAGTTCTTGTTGGATACCTTGGAAGTGATGTTCCCAGTACCGTTCTCTCCTTTCCTGTTGATAGGGGAAAAAATCGTTCCTCTCGTCCCCATCATTCTGACTTAGTACTTCTTCGTTGTGTCCATTCCTAGGGGGTATGCGAGGTTCTGGCCCCATAGTTTGACTGTTTTCCTCTTCTTTGTTGACTTCCCTAAGGGGGTCAAGGTGTGATTGCTCTCTAGGTGGTAGGTTGTTCTGGCCTTCTTGAGCATGTTGCGCCTCCTGTGGGCGTTGTAAGAGCTTTAAGAGTTTTTCGTTTTGTTTCAGCAAGCGTTGGTTGACGAGGCGAAGGGCTTCCATCTCGTTATTCATGGGGAGACCCCCCATAGGTGGATTGGTCTCTTGGACGTTCTCAGGTTGTTTGCTATTAATAGTTTCTTGTTGATCTTGCATCCGTGGTGGATTTGTCTGACTTCGGCTCATGTTTCGCGTTGATACCATCAGTCACTGAAAGATCAGTTTATTTATAATAGGAACAGTCGATTTCCATAGACAGCGCCAAATTGATGGTGTATTTCAACGTGATGCAATTTTGTGATGACGAGTAAATGAAAGAAACAATATTGGAATTATTGGGATCTGAGCTACTAGACTTGAGGGAATGATACTGAGAATTGTTGTGGAGTTGGGGAATTAACACAGTAGAAATATAGTGGTTCACCAACTCGGGAGCTCGGCTAATTCACTCTTCAATGGAGATTCTTGTTCCATCCTTCACTATTTACTATATCAAAAGGTTTACAGACTGTAAGATGTGATATTAGGGTTTTACCTCTCTGTTGGGGGCGTTACATAGTATTTATAGGGCTTTTCCTAATTTTGCGGGATCCGTCCCGAGATCTTTGCCATTTATCTGAGAAATCCTCCTTGATCTTAGGAGGAGATCTTTCCTGGATGAGAGTTTTATGCTTCGATTATGACTCTTTGCTCCCTCTAGGGTTTCTGTTGACAAATAACTATCTCTTTATTACTTCCGCTACTGCTTCGATTGAGTTGGGTTTTACTCTGGTTTTATGAGCTCTGTGCATCTGACCTCCACTCCCGAGCTCATACTTGAGAATTGCTCTAAGTGTCATCAACAATCAAAACGAATAATGTTATATCTGAATTCAAATTCATTAATTATGATATAACAAATTCCAATATAAATTCGAATTTCGTTTATTGAGAAAAAAAAACATTTTTCGAATTCAGTCCATTGACCCGCCATGACGCATATATATATGGAGAGATGCAGGTGGTCCCCACTTGATCTCCGATCGGATATACGCTCACAAAATTGGGATTGAGATCCGCTCTAATACATTTTCTCTTAAATTTATTTTTTTTGTGGATTATCTATCATACAATTAAGTATGACTCATTGTATACAAGTGGATCCTTCACTCGTTAATATGAATTATTTACCAAGAAAAAAAATTAAAAAGAAAGTACATTTGAGAGAATCTGAGTCCACAAAATCGTAGTCATATGAACAAATAATGAAGGATATATGGACAAATTAGTAGGTGAGATATTTAGAGGAAATTCAATAGATATCCCATACTTTTACAATAAGATAAAGGGAAAGCCTATGATATCGAGGGGAAAAAATGGGTATTGTACTGTTGATTATTAATTTTTATGATAAAATTATAATTTTGAAATAAAAAGTTATAACTGTTTAAAGAAAGACCATGATTGATCATAAAACCTATGATCGATTATAAACTCTCGGTTTCGATCTCAATTTTTCATGATCAATCATGCCCTTTAAAATTGTAACATACACCTTAAAAAAGTTATAACTTAGTCTTAAAAAATTGTAACCTCGCCTTTCCCTAAGATAAAAATGAAAAGCAATATCATAAAATTTGAGTGTTCCTTCTAATTGAACCGCCAACAACAATACGGTTGATAATGTATTTGAATTTAATTTTTGTTGCAAGTTGTCCAGACTTATGTCGATTACTTTCTTGAATTCAACAGCTGTCACCTTGGCTTAAATTAAGTTAAAACATATCTCTGAAAAATAAGAATGATTGGCCTTTACAAAATGTAGAAATGAATTAAACCTAACATTTCTAAATTATCAAAAATCACACTCAACCCAGTTAAGGATTTCGTGTGAGTTACCTTTAGTAAAAGGATCAAGTGGGAAGCGAATGAAATTGTCAGCATCAGGGGTTGGTGTCTCAACAACCCATAAAACCAACCACCACATCACTTTTACTTTTATATGCAGTCTAAACCTAAAATTTCCTAACATTTACCAACTTCAGTAGCGACATAGTCAGAGCATCAATTCTCAAACCTAAATAATGGTATAGTTTGGGTATCATTCCAAATCAACAAATTGATGCCGTTGAATCAGAAGTTTGACTCTCAAAACGTAAATTTTTTGAAGAAATTATGAAGATAAAGAGGAGAGTAATTGGATCTCAAAGGTGTAATAATCCCCAATATTTGTACCTTCCACACAATTGAGGCGTATTTGGTTTGGGTACAAACAAAAGATAGAATTGGATAATTAGTTCTCATCCAATTCATACGAATGCAGTGACGGATCCACAGTGGGGGGCGGCTAACCTCACTTGAATTTTAAAAAATTTTGGGTAGTAAGTGTAATTTTAAAAATTTTAAAATTTATTAGAGATTTGCCCATGTTGAATTTTTTTTAAAAGATTTATAGGTAGGTATGATATTTTGACAAATATATAGGTCACTTATAAATGTCAAAAAAAATTCTTTGAAAGGCTAAATGCCTCTATTATGTGTTAGATTAAATTATTTTGATTTGGTGTTTTGAATAGTTTTATTGTGATTGGTTAAACAATTCATATAGCAAAGTGTAGTTTAATAGAATAGTCATAATTTACATTTGTTTCAATTGATTGTTAAAATTCAACTATATATGATTGAACCAAATATTTTGGTTCAAAATATTTTGTTAGGTGATTAGGTCTTATAGATAAATTTATAGTGAACTTTTTTTGTATAGCACTCATGTATATGATTTTTTACTGCAATTGGTGTTCTATTAATACAATTATACTTTTGTGAAAATTAGTAATTTTAATATTCATATGGTTTAGGTTGTCCCCGCTGGGCAAAATTTCTAGCACCACGCCTATAAGAATGGTGTTAATAAAAGTACTATTTGATCCTATCCTTGTGTAAGAAGTTTGGATCAAGGTTTAGATGAGGTATAAATTTATAATTATAATACCAAAATTTTATGTTTAAATTAAGTAACAGTGTATGAGTATTAAATTAAAAATGACAAAACAAATATTGAGGGTAAGAATTTGTATAATGTGTACTTTTTATATGAAGGTGTAAGTTTAGGTTTGCAAGAGTAATAAAATTTTTATATTTTTAATACTTAATTTTCCTTAAAAATAATATATATCACCTACCACATGGTATTCATTACCACTTAATATTAGGTGTTTAATAGCAATAGTGAACGGGATCGAGATTAATGAGAAATTAATATTACCAAACTTTTTACAACAAAAATTTATCACAAATATTTTTTATTTTTTTCATTAATCGTAAGCTCTTTAAATATAATGAGATAAAAACTATAAAATAACTATTGAATCTCATGACCCTTCATTTGGATTGCAACATTAACCTTCAAGTCATCAAAGCTTTTGTCCTCACTTGCTACGATGCCACCCATCAGTTTGCGTGTTGCCTCATCACCAAATGATTACCACTTCTTATCCTCAATATATTTCTCTACTCGGCCAATGAAACATGCTGGCATGCAATTTTTCTTCTTAGGATGATTTTTTTGAGGTTGTTGAAGTCTTGATTTTTCTCAATCAATTTGTTGAACGATTTTTAAAAATCATCAGGCATCAATTTCAAAATCTTTGATGTGGTAATCATTAATATAATCATTAACTCTGGTAACAATACGTTTTTTAAGGATTGAAAATGATAAGTCCAGATTCGATTGGGTCTAAACCCAATTTATGGAATAAGCCCAAACTACAAAGCAGGTCATGTCTAGTTCATATATTCAACCCAGCTCAAAGCTCAAGTGGTCCAGAAAGATCAGCTCACGTGGAGAGTAATTACCAGAATAATCGCTCTTGAAGATCACACATATCTTTAATTGTATTTATCCTTAGTTGTAGCTGTCCTCCCCGAAAAGTTAATAACCTACCCTTCATGACCATCGCCTCAACTAAGGTTTTGTGTCTATATATTGTAAGCCCTCTACATACGAGAGACACACTTTTTACACATCTCACACAACTACCTCTACACACCAAGAGTTTACTCTTGCTCTCTTTCCCATCTACTACTTTATCAATAAAGTCCTTCGGCTACCGTTACCGCCTTCAAAGTAGAGTAGGTCACTCTGACCGAACCACTCTATATATGTGTTGATCTCATCTTTATATTTACTACATTTATTACTTATATTAATTACTCGAAAATTGGTGCATAAATTTACTTTTGTACATCATCAAAAAAAATAAAAGAAAAATAAAATATGGGAAAAAGAAGACCAGCTTCGAGGGGTGGAAACCTCTATTGGTTCACTTCAAGAGAAACTTGACCTCCAAAGCATTTCACAAAAAACATTATCACAAATATTTTTTATATTTTCCATTAACTGTAAGCTCTTTAAATATGATGAGATATCAACTACTAGTTACTAAACCTATGACCCCATTACCTAGATAATTACCTAAGAAATCTATTAATACTATACCACTAACCCATTGATCAATTCAAACTCCTATTACTAATTTACAAAAACGTAAAAAATATGCACTTGACACCTTAATGATTGGGGGAGGAATTATGGAACTATATTAACCACATCTCTCACTTCCAAGGATTACAGAGACACTAGACAATAAAGTGTGTGTGTAAGGTGACAAACATTGATGCAGAATTTTAATCACCAGAGGTTCGTTTGTTTAGCGGGAGAATGACAGAAAATACAAGGAAGATAAATTTTTTAAAATTTTCATGTGTTTGGTTACCATGAAAAAGAAAATGATAAAAAAAATAAATTTTATTCATGCTTGAATTTTCTCACAAATAACCGACTTTTTTTCTTGTAAAAAACACGAGGAAATGTAAGAAAGTTGTGATCTATAACTAATTTCTTATTTTACCCTTATTTTTTTTAAAATATTTTATTGGTTATTAATTTAAAAATTTTTTTGTATGAATTTGATTAATTATATAATTTAGCTCAAAGATCTTTGTATTGGTGATTGTCTTAAAATTAAGTTTCGGGCCATTTTTTTAAAATTTTTTAACTTTCAATTATAATTACATATATTTTTCTCTTTTTTAGACCGATTTAATATAATTAAGGGTAATTTAGACAATTATAAAAAATTTCTTATGACTTTTATTTCTTTCAAACAATAGAATGCATTTTTTTTTTTAAAACTTCTGGTAAATTTTTCATTCTAACCAAATACATATATGAATATATATTTTCTATCATTTTCTTTTCTTTCACTTCACTTTCTATTATTTTTATTTTTTATAATTTTTTTCTTCCTAACCAAACGGATCCTAATAGAAGAATATGGGATACCCACAAAAAGGACAAAGAAAGACTTAGTTGTTTGAATGGCTTTTTAGATTACTTATACCAAACTCTTTCAATCCTTTGTTTCGTAAGTAGTATAAACATTGTGGGATTGACAAATTAATCGCAATCATAATCAAATATTAGTTATGTAATTGACTAAAATGCCCAATTCAATCTTTTGTAATTGGGTAGATTAGGGATAAAAAAAGTCCTTTTACTATTATATTCAGGGTTGGTTGATTCCAAACCCTCCCTCCATGGGTTTGTTGAAACTCATATTCATGAGTTTAATTTTTCAGACCGGAAAATGAATCTCAGGTAAGTCTTAACCAAATATAAGATTAACTGGTTTATTAGACTATTTTACTTAAACTCGCACTTTCAAATAGGTCAAAACCCATCAAACAAATAGCCGCTATGAGGTTAAGAGGACAATAGTGTGGTACAAACTAAGGTTTTTTCATATTCAAGTCACGTCCTTTGAGAGTTTGTTTGTTACATGGGTTTAACTTGGGATAAAATGGTTGGATTTGGAAACAAAAAGTCTAACCCAGTGACTTTTTTTTGTTTGTGGTTGACATCTCCAAGACTCATGACTTTGAACCTATCTTTGCCCTAGCCCGATTTCAACAGTTCCGACAAGTCCACATATGGAGGCTTCGTAAAATTCAAGGGATTCAAGAGTGGGCGAGCAGGATTTGAAGGTGAAAAGACTATTTTATCCCCAAACATGGATGCAAATTATATTGGACAATGGGCAATTTAGTCAATTGCATGCTAACGAAATGATAGTTATGGTTTATTTAAGTTATTTAAGTGAAAATTGGATGTGAGTCTTCCTAGATGTACTCGTTTGGAGATAAGTTCGGCAAGAAAACTTATGAGGGGCTAAGTCCATGCTTAAAAATATATGTAATGACTTAAGTCCACTTTTTTTTTTTTTTATCTCAAAAACACCCTTAACGGTGTTAATTTTGGTCATTTATGGAAAATCATAGGTTAGATGTTTTAGATATATATGGTAACAGATTGTTCAGTGTTTTATGGAAACCGAAATATATCATATTATAATACTTGAATTACAACAAAATTATTGGGCTATTAATTCAAATTCAGGTCAAAAGTTTCTGTTAACAATTCAAATTTAAATTCAAAACTTGAATCATTGAAAATATGTCGTCTTATTGGTTCGAAATTTTTTGGAAAAAATTTGAATCACAGAAAATTCGTTGTCTTACTAGTTCGAAATTCAAAATCTAGAGTTTGAATTCTGCTGTGATTCCGGTTAAACTTACTGGGTCGTGTTTCTCTGTCTGTGATTCCAGTTCGTGTTGAGGCATTATTATCTACTGAGGTATTTTCATTGTAATTGATTGATTTACATATTATGAATAACAATGATGTTTCGAACATTTACAGTCAATTGATAGTTACTTACCGAAAATTCGATGCTATTTATCGGAATTCGTATTGCAACGTTTTTTATTGGAGTTATTTTTTAGGTTCTAAGTTTATTTTTTCATGCTACTGTTCGTTATCAATTGGAATTGATGATTTTCATTTTTTTTCCTTTTTTTTTGCTGAAATTCAATGTTACTAACTTTGTACTCGTATCGTGACGTTCTTTAACGGAGTTCTTTTTTTGTTTTGAAATTAGGTTCTAAATTTATGTTTTCATGTTACTGTTCGTGATTTATTGGAATAAGAATTGATTAGTTTTTCTTTATTTTTTCCTTTATATTTTTGTTTTCTTAGTTATAACAGATGGAAGATAACATATTGGTTTGTTGCAAGTATTCTTATAAGACTGTTGTGATAAGAATTTTAATGAATTTCACAATTGATGATGTGTTACAGTGTGTTTGTGACAATTGGAATGGTTTGAGTTCCAATTGTATTGCCCTGTCCTACGCTATTCCTGAACATCTGAATTGCGTTTTACAAAATGATCATGATGTGAGAAACATGTTTTTAATTGCACGATCTGTTCAGTTGAATTTTGTTGATGTTATAATTGTTGTTAAGGGGAATGTGATTCATGATTTTGAGGGTGGGGAAGTCGTGAAAAGTTCTGAATTAACTACTGACCTTGTTGGTTGCGAGGATAATCTTCTCCCTCATTTTTGTTCTCACAATGAGAAGGTTTTATTGACTGATGGATGGTCTAATGGAATAGTAGAGGTTTGAGGGATGAGTAACTGATTTTGGGAATGCTTTATGCAAATATGCAATCGAGGTTAGTTTTCAGTTTAATTATGTGAAGAATGAAAAAAAAAAGGTGAAGGCTGAATGTGTCATGAAATATTTTGCTAGGTGTGAGTGGTTTGTTGTTGCTACACTCCAATGGATAAATGAATGGTTTTACATTAAGAAGTTAAACAATGAGCATACGTGTGGTGTGGCTATACGTACGACAAAGAATAAAAGATTAACTTCGAATTTGGTTGGAGGTCTTATTGTTGACAACGTCCGACAAAAACCTGACACATGACTAGTTGATGTGAAAAATATGTTTCATACAGATTATGGTTTGACCATATTGTATGACCAAGCTTGGATGGGTGTCGAAAAGGCAAGGGGTGTGTTGTTTGGGGATCATTCATTGTCATACCAACAATTACGATGGTATGTACAAACTGTTAATGAAAGCAATCCAGGTAGTTATTTTGTGTTAGAATGTGATTTGGAGACACAACGTTTTAGTAGGTTGTTCATGTCATTTAAGACATATATACATGGATTTAACTATTGTCAACACATATTGTTCATTGATGGTACATTTTTAAAGGGAATGTATAACAATATTATTTTGTCTGCAACTGCAAAAGATGGCAACCAAAGTGAATTTTTTTGGTTTAATTTGGTGTTATTAATTTTATTTTACTGTTACATTTTAATAGTTGGTTGTATGTTACTGTTTATGTTGTATGTATTACAGGTTCATTCCCATTGGCTTTTGTTGTTGTTGATTCAGAGAATGAGTGTTATTGGCGTTGGTTTTTAGAACAATTAGTTGAGGTTGTTGATAATACTAGAGACCTTACCATTATGTCCGTTCGCAATGTTGGCTTGATGGAAGCAATGCCAAAGGTGTTTCCAATGGTGCACTATTCGTTCTGCCTACAACACTTAAAAGCAAATATGAGAGATAAGTACGGTGGGGGTCGATTTACCCATGTGTTTCGTAAGTGAATGATATTTTTTGTTTACATTGTGTTCTTATGCTCCAACAAAGGCATTTTTCAATGAGAAGCTTGATGAGTTTCTACGTGAAGGAGGAGCTGTTGCTGATAAGTTCTTGGAAAACCTTATATTTGAGAAATGGATGAATGCATTTTTCAAGGGAAAACATTATGGGGAGAAGTCTTCAAATGCGGTTGAGTCATTCAATGCTTGGATCACGAAGTCACGTCACCTCCCTGTAACAATGATTGACACAATAAGGAGACAGATCATGAACCAAATGGGCTGCCGGTTGAATACATTGTCACAGTGGAACGACATTAATTGTTCAAATATTGAAACCAAGCTGCTTTCACCGAGTGTCGTTCCTTGTTTGTTAGGGTGTCATCAAGTCATGTTTTTTAGGTTAATTCACATCCTTCAGTGACGGTTGACATTGAGAGATGTACGTGCTCATGCCACCAAGGGCAGATCAATGGTTTACCATGTGTCCATGATGTGGCCACAATTTAAAGGAGTGGAAGGAACATCAATGAGTTTGTTGATTACTATTATCAGGTTACTACTTACATATTGTGTTATTCTTAGTCTATACACCCTATTCCAACACTCGATTGTCCTGACTTTTCTACGGTTGATGTTGATATGTTGCCACCATTGTCAAAAAAATAACCAGGCCTTCCAAGGAGGCGTAGATTTAGGTCTAGAGGTGAGCTTGTTAGGAAAATTCATTTTGGCCGTTTTGGAAGTCATAATAAGAAGAATTGTAACGAGCCATTATAAAATTCTGTATGTTTTTGAAAAAAGATGTTATTTTAGATTTTTTCAGATCTTGTGTTTGTCATGTTACACATTGGAAATACCATGGGTTATCCAGTGTCATAAGTTAACAGTGTAGTATTATTCTCACATGGTCAATATATGTTTCATGTTACTGTTAACGTGTCCATATTAGTTGCTAAGAATGTTATTCCCAATGTTACTATTTAATGCTCATGCTAAAGAGTAACTTAATGAATTCGTATAAAAATGTTATAAAGGGAAATTTGTAATATTCATTTATTTACAAATTCATTTGAAAATGAAAAATTAAAACAGATTTTAAGTGATTGCCTAAATTGGAAGGAATTTAAAACACGTTACTACAGATGTTACTTTTTTTTGGGTAACCAATCATGAAAGAGTTTTCAACTATTTTACAAATAAACTAAACAAACAATACCCAGCTATGTGGATAAAAACATTTAGCTTCCACAATCAACTTCATTTCAGCATTCTAAAATCGAATGGGTTCTGTAATTTGGAACATTTTTTGAACATGTTAATATTTGAGTTACTATTTGAATTACAACTTGGACAGAGTTTCCTTTATTCCACAAACATTCCATTACAATCAAATATCAACCAACTAACAATTACAACCAAATTTCAATCCATCCATTTATCAACTAGCCAACAATTTCAACCAATTTGTCAACCATCCATTTATCAACCAGCCAACAATTACAACCAATTTGTAACCAACCCTACAATTAACCTAAACAAATAGCTATGAAAAACATTAGTAATTCCTATTTTTTGGTATCTCTTTCTCAATTTTGATCTTGTCTTGTAGTCTTCAATAGTCTATGCATTCCTATGGTTTATGAATGCATACACCATATCTATCCGTAGAGCATTAAGTTGAGGTGGTTTCAATTTCTCTTTTATTTGCTGTCCACAAGCAAGCTGCTACATTCAGTAACAATATACAATCCGCAGTCGACCCTACATTCATGTATTTTTGTTAATGATATTTAATATAATGTACTTAAAGATATAATATTTTATTATTTATGTACGTGTCAGCTCTTTGTTGAGGACACTTCTCATATAAATACATTGGACATTTGATGTCTTGTGTTCTGACAACAATTTCATCTTTTGTTTTCNATGTCAGCTCTTTGTTGAGGACACTTCTCATATAAATACATTGGACATTTGATGTCTTGTGTGCTGACAACAATTTCATCTTTTGTTTTCAATGACTTCATTTGTCCTTCTTTGGATGCCGTCTCCACACATTCTTTCTGCCACAATAAAATGTTGTTCATTTTGGCCAAGGAAAATATATCAAACAATGTGGATTGTTCACATTTTATTAACTTACCAAAATTTTTGCATCCTCAAACCATTTGTCCATCATTCCACTGTGAAATTTCAAAGAGTTGTAATGGATCCATTCCCCTGCTTCTGTATGCAGTACAAGCAAGGTCCAGTGGAATGGTATGGGTTGGCTGTGCTGCTTATCTGAATTCACTGGGAACATAAGTAATGACCAAACCTGCCCCATGTTCAAATTGTTGTCTATCTCAATTTGTCGTGAATGTTCTTGCTTTGCAACTGTTACATATGTCTATATGTTAATCAATAGTAACGCATAAATTTTAGAGGATGAACAATGCCAATATAGAGTAGTAACACGACTGTTATTAGACTGTAACAGAAACATAGGTTACAATTATGTATGTGTTTCTATAGTAACATAAATATAACAATATTACTATAGTTTCATCCATAGTAACACGAATGCTACTGTGTTTGTGTTCCTATAGTAACACGTATGTTACTNTCATGTTACTATAGTAACATAAATATAACAATATTACTATAGTTCCATCCATAGTAACACGAATGCTACTGTGTTTGTGTTCCTATAGTAACACGTATGTTANAAATATAACAATATTACTATAGTTTCATCCATAGTAACACGAATGCTACTGTGTTTGTGTTCCTATAGTAACACGTATGTTACTGTACTTGTGTTCCTATATTAATGTTTCTAATTCAATATTCCAGCAAACAAGATTACAACGTAGGTTACAAAAACTCACCCAGCACAGACTGTTGAAAAAGAAATATTTGCAATTTGTCTCCTCCATGAGTATTTCTCCCCAATAATCAATTACCTAAGTAATAATACGATTTTGTTAATTAACAAATATTCAAGGATTTCATAATTTGTTTAAATTGTCAAGACGCATAGTACATTACATTATTGTGCAGCTCTTTCTCATCCATGAATTTCAACACATCTTCAATATTAATGATATTTTCATACTTTTTTCCACTCCATAAAGTTTTCATTTTAATTAAAAATAGTATATGTTAATAAAATAGAGTATAAACAGTAATATATATATAAAGTGTTTCAAAATGGTCATTAAGTTACTTACTTTTTTCCTTTANTAGCTCTTCCTCATCCATGAATTTCAACACATCTTCAATATTAATGATATTTTCATACTTTTTTCCATTCCATAAAGTTTTCATTTTAATTAAAAATAGTATATGTTAATAAAATAGAGTATAAACAATAATATATATATAAAGTGTTTCAAAATGGTCATTAAGTTACTTACTTTTTTCCTTTAGCCTTATGAATTTTAACCAATTTGTCGTAAACTTCCGGTCCTAATTCCTTGCAGGCTTTCCATCTTCGAGCTTTGACTCTCTTATTTTCTGGCTTCTCACTTGGCATTACAATTTCTAAATCATTAACATCAATGCAACTATCTGGTATCTTCTCTTTCCTTTTAATTTTGTCGNTTCTTACTTTCTGGCTTCTCACTTGGCATTACAATTTCCAAATCATTAACATCAATGCAACTATCTGGTATCTTCTCTTTCCTTTTAATTTTGTCGACTTATTCCTGACTTTCATCTTTTCCAATTTTTTCTTTTCTCCCTTTTTTTCCTACTATACTCATAATCTTCATCTCTCTTTCTTTCTCTTTTTTTCTCTTTGATTTTTCTCACCATCGATGTTGGTTCTTTACCTTCGGTGGGTTGAGGTTTTGGCAGAGTCCGTGAGTACCTTTGAGTAACTGCATGAACGACCATATCAGCTACAACATCATGCAGGAAATTGTTCTCTTCTTCTAATTCAGACACCCTTGTTGTAAGTGTTTTAATTTGATCTTCTTGTGTTTTTTTGTTTTTCTCCAGAAGATCAACTAAAACTTTCAATTCTGAAATCTGGTTGTCCCTGTCAACAAGTTTCATCACATACTCTTCAATTTCTTTGAAATCTTCCTCTCTTTGGTTTCCTCCAATATTCTTGATGACCATTCAAAGTGCTTCGTTCTCTATAGTCAGCATTTGGATATTAAAACTTTTCACCTTATTTTCAACAATCAATCCAGACACACCTTCATTGTCATGTGAAGGTTGTTGCGACGTTTCTTCATGTGTTACCACTTCATTTGGTTCAATAACTACTGATTCTTGAATAACCACATCAACAAATGCATCAATTGTTGGACGTCTTGATTCTCTTTTTGGACAAAATGATCGTTTGTAGGAACATATAATGCATCCTCACTTTCATAGACATCTTCATTAATCACAATATTATCATCAACATCTATATTAGGTTCATCACCTGCATATTCCAATTATGAATGTAAAGCACTCTTGTTGTCAACAGTGTTTTGTTGTGGAACATTCATACTATCTGGCAGATTCTTCGTATTTTTCCAGTTTACATTCATTAAGCGCTTCTCATCAAGTGTTTTCTTAAGTCTCNCGGCACATTCTTGGTATTTTTCCAGTTTACATTCATTAAGCGCTTCTCATCAAGTGTTTTCTTAAGTCTCATTCGGGAAATCTGAAAACATCATTAGTAACGTGAAAAATATACCCAACAAATGTTTACCTCAATTGAATCAAATGACCATCAATTACACAGTAACATCAATGTCACAGTAATATTCACAATAACATCCATTTTTCTACTAGTAACATCCACTGTAACAACAATTTTTATAGTAAATTGATCACACAATTAACAATGTCATGCAATCAATCAACTGTCAAAATTAATAGTAATATGATAAACTAATTTTTTTTATAATACCTGATTAGCCGTGATGTCGGACAATGTGTTTTGTGTGAGAGAAGTACAAGGTTTTCTTAAATCCCATTTCATCCAACGAGGGAAAGCATCTGTCTTGTTGGCCATAATAAAAGTCGTGTGTTCACATATTCAGTACTGCAAATTAGATTTATTTACATTATTAGAACAAATGATGTTAAATAATAACAAAAAATAATTCATAAAAATTAGCAATCAAAAACTTACAGGTAACAGTAGTACACAACCGATTACTGCACTCGGTGTATCAATCTTCAACCGTATAAAATTCATAATTGCATCAATTGTTGCTTGGGACTAGTCATGTTTTTTTATTTCATCCAAATTTTCTATGTACGACACATACCCTCATCCAATCGGTTGCCCTATACTTGTAATCAGTAGTGTTACTAAGACATATAAAGAGAATAATCTAGCAAAATCTTCACAATCATCCTTACCNTTGCTTGGGACTAGTCATGTTTTTTTATTTCATCCAAATTTTCTATGTACGACACATACCCCCATCCAATCGGTTGCCCTATACTTGTAATCAGTAGTGTTACTAAGACATATAAAGAGAATAATCTAGCAAAATCTTCACAATCATCCTTACCAACACCTATTGCGGCATCCTCTAGCCTACTTTGTATTATTGGTGCATTCAACCTCTTGGTGTTATGGAATCTCCTCCTCACAAATGGTGAAATTGTATTTGCACTTTGGGGGAAACAATTGGATCCAGACCATCTTCTATATAAAAAATGAGAGATACATCACTTTTCCATATTTTTAAACCTTTTCCACTATTAAGAAATCTTAATGTTTCAATATCAAACGTGGTAATTATGTCTACAATACTCTTGTCATTCTTCTTGAATCATTCTTTATCCACTTTAGATGTTCATATTATGTGGAACAAATGCCAAAATGGTGTCCTCTTTAGCTCTTCTCTGTGAAAATCTTTGATTTTTAGGCGAGTGATAACATTCACCGATGGAAGCAAGTTAGATCAAAATTGGTGAAATGAAGCCGCTTTTGCAGCAGCAAATTTACCTGTTATTGCCATCAACCTATAACATGACATTGAATTATCAATGACTGAACATAATATAATAACATGACAAAAAATCACCTAACTTCATGTTTATAAAATAATTAGCAAAACTTATGTGCAAATGTAACATTAACAATATCACCAAGTTTGTTGATGTACGTATAGTAACATGATCTTAGTAACATGATTATAGTAATATTAATTAATAAACTTAACCCCAGTATCATCTTTATAGTAACATCAACCAAACACAATTCAATAACATAATTTTTTTTTATTATACAATTGATTCCATTGGAAATCCATTGAGTCCCCATGTTACAATTTTGTAGAATGAACATTACATTATACATAACATTGTTCAAAAGCAACTTGATTTTTTTTGGAGGAAACTTGTGATATTTTGATAATTGTTATTCAGTAACATCATTTTTCATATATTAAATAAAAACGATTCACTCCCAATTTACATTTAAAATCAAACAACAACCTCTAAACTCTTCATAAACAACAAATGTTGCATTAAAAGTAAAAACCATAGGATGTGATCAGTAACATATCTACAGTAACATCCACAATACTCAAGCACATATTACATTGAAATTATAAAATCAATTTCTCAATAATCACACAGTAACATGATCTATTTCATGTTACTTTGAACCAATGGATTTCGAATGTGTTGAACAACGCAAAAAGCAACAAAAAATTTTCACATGTAATTATATAACACATTAATTAAATAACAGTAACATGAACAGTTCAACCCCCAATGCTATATTGTGTTCACAGTAACATCAAATTTTGAAATATTATAGTAGAAATAAAATCCAAAAATTAAAAATTAAAAAAAATCCCTAAGTGTAACACACTGTCAATGGTTGAATTAAGACACACAGTTTCAATCTAGAACATCAAGATGTCGACATTATGAGATACATTTTGAAAAGTGTTCTCACAGTAACATGAGATATTCCACTCAAACAGCACCAATTAATTTCGAATGTATTACAAAACGAAAAAAAAAAAAACAAATTCATAATACATAACTACTTAATATAGTAACAAGGAATCACAATTTTATTGTGGAAAAAAAATTTGTTTGACAAGTTGAACGACATAGTATGTAAATGTTGCTTTAAAACCCTAAAATAAACAGCAGATAACATGTAAAATCACATACCTTTCAAATTCTTAAGAATCCCAAAGATGGTGAAGATGTTTTGAATGCCGAAAGAACAACTGTAACTTCGCCAATAGAACTTGAAGAGTGTTAGAGTATGTGTGGCTCATATTTGCTGTGTGCATAATGGCAAGGAGGCAGATGCCGGAGCGGGTGGAGCGAAGTGGAACGTAGCGAAGCGGAGCCCGCGACGGCATCTGCCTTGCGGGATTTGTATAAAGGGGACGTTGATTAGTTAGGGGTGCGGGAGCAATGCTCCTGCGGTACGATACAGGGGTATTTTTATAAATACGTCCGTATTAGGGTTATATNAGGGGTGCAGGAGCAACGCTCCTGCGGTACGATACAGGGGTATTTTTATAAATACGTCCGTATTAGGGTTATATAAATACTTAAGATGTAACCCTACTTTTAATAATGAAAAAGAACGGCCGCTCGCTCTCGTGGATGTAGGCACATTGTCAAACCACGTAAATCTCTGTGTGTTATTTTCTCTTACTTTCTTAATTGTTTGATTCCTTATATTCACCATAATTGCTACACGATCACAACAACTGGTATCAAAGCTAGACTACGATGTCTGGGATTTCCTCTACAAAATTCGACATCATGAAATTCGACGGAACTGGGAATTTCGGATTATGGCAGAGGAGGGTGAAGGACCTGTTAGTGAAGCAGGGCATGGTGAAGGCGTTATACGAAAAACAACCGGCAGGAATGGACGACATGGATTGGAAAGAATTGGAAGCGTAGGTTGTGGCGACTANTGGAACTGGGAATTTTGGATTATGGCAGAGGAGGGTGAAGGACCTGTTAGTGAAGCAGGGCATGGTGAAGGCATTATACGGAAAACAACCGGCAGGAATGGACGACATGGATTGGAAAGAATTGGAAGCGAAGGCTGTGGCGACTATTAGGCTTTGTCTGGCTGATGAAGTGATGTATCACGTCATGGATGAGGAATCACCGGCGGAAGTTTGGTTGAAACTGGAAAGTCGGTATATGTCCAAGTCGTTGACGAACAAGCTCTATCTTAAGCAGAAACTATATGGTCTTAAGATGTCAGAGGGCTCGGATTTGACCTAACACATCAACGTGTTCAATTAGATTATCAGCGATCTGAAACGAGTTGATGTGAAGTTCGAAGACGAAGACAAGGCGTTGATGTTGCTGAATTCC
>CAUOFW020001925.1:560585-653991 GCA_963454935.2 Ilex paraguariensis
TCACACTTCTGAGAATGCAGCAGACATGTTGACAAAGCCTGTTACTACAGACAAGTTCAAGCACTGCTTGGACTTGATTAATGTCTCTAGTTGCTAGATGGGAGATGCCTCAACTCAGCGTCCCCAGTGGAGTTCCCGAATACATGTCCTCTTTTTTCTTCTAAGGGGTGAATATTTGCCAAGGTGGAGATTGTTAGAGTATGTGCGGCTCATATTTGCTGTGTGCATAATGGCAAGGAGGCAGATGCCGGAGCGTAGCGGAGCCCACGACGGCATCTGCCTTGTGGGATTTGTATAAAGGGGACGCTGATTAGTTGGGGGTGTGGGGGCAACGCCCCCGTGGTACGGTACAGGGGTATTTTTGTAAATACGTCCGTATTAGGGTTAGATAAATACTTAAGATGTAACCCTACTTTTAATAATGAAAAAGAACGGCCGCTCGCTCTCGTGGATGTAAACACATTGCCGAACCATGTAAATCTTTGTGTGTTATTTTCTCTTGCTTTCTTAATTGTTTGATTCCTTACTATTCACCATAATTGCTGCACGATCACAACAAAGAGTAAAGTCAACTTTTTCGATTTTTTCTCTTATGGTCTATAACCCCTTTGATTTTTGAATTGAGGCAGTTTGGGTTATGACAGTTAAGGATTTTTGGATAAGGAAACACAAAGAGATTTGAGGATTTTTGGCCGAATTTGTAGGATGGAATAAAGGGGGGAAGTTTTTGTGTAGAGATCCGAATATGGAAGATTTCTCCGTCTGGCATAGAAACAGCAATGTAGACACCGTTTGTGATTTGACAAAAAATAAGGATACAATAGTAATCTTGACAAAAAGTGAACTTATAACCAAATAAATTTTCTTACAGGACTTATCTCCAAACAAGTTTATCTAGGGGGACCGACCTCTAAATTTTTCTTTCTTTAATATAATATAACTTCAAGCATCTCATATGCTCAACATGGGATGAGATGGGAAAGGGCATGTGTTGAATCCCATGTACAAAGCCAAAGTTGGTGGAATTTGAAAGGCTACAAAATGCAATTAAATATTTCCTCTAGCAACCATCCAAACATGACCTTGTCTGTTGTGTGTAGGTGTAGTTTGTAACTTGTTTATGGAGAATTGTTCCTTTTTCTTGGGAAAAAAAAATTGGGTGTAATGGTGGGAGGGATTCTAGAGGAATGATCTGTTAACTAGTAGCTAATTTCTAACGATATATTTTTTGAATACCTCCTCAACGTTTTGATCCTCCTCATGCTACCACTACAAACACAAACAATTCTGCAAAATGAAGGAAAAATACATGTAGTACAGTTCTCACCCACATTTATCTCTTACCCTCTCGCTATTTTACATTTTTACAGTTATATGATTTGTAAAATAGATACGCAGATAGGTCACTTCATATATTCATCAAAAAACATTGTCCTTCAACACCACACAATTATCTGTAAGGGACCCTACTGCACCTACATCTGGGCTGAAGCTAAGGTCTCACCGTGTGCTCTAGGCTCTGAAGACTATGTTTAGCCTCAATGAGTTTCCGTAGCTATGGAGGTTTGAACCCAAATATTGAATGAAAAAATATGAGTTCTTATCCATTGGTTTACAACTAGACATAAGAGTAACTGTGTGCAAAACGCACTAGTACTTATAACATCTTTATTTTCTCTTCATCTTAATAATTCATAACCTTTTTATCACATATAATCCTTATTAGTTGCACTCAAACTACCTATGAAATGTTTTTTTTTTTCCTTGAAGCATCTACAAGTACTCTCCATTTTAGATTTTTTGAAATGGAAGGCATTTTTGATAAAATTTTAAAATAAATAGTGAAATATTTTTGACAACTAGTGGAATCTCTATTATAGTAGAAAAATAGTTTTATAGTCAATAGTATTTAATGAAGAACTAGTAATTGCCATGTGCCTTTAAGCACGGAGTAACAAAAAAAAAAATTCAAACAATTTCTCATGCTTAGAGGCTAGTACTATATAACCTAAAACTTTGTCGATCACTATGAAACTACTATTTTAAAAAAAATGAAATAATTTCCTCTTAAAACTTGAACACTCAACGATTTTAACTTGGGTTTAAAAATTATTTAAATGAATTAGTAATTATAATAAACTTTTATTTAATGAAACATAACTCAAACCAATTACTAACTCACAATCACGCTACACTCCTAGCGATAGACCCATGCAATTCAGACAATGACATTTCTATCCAAATATAAATAAATAAGACATATCTATACAATTAATAAGATATACACTTGAATAACAAGTGTAATTATAATCAAGTATTAATTTTTAATTAAGATGTGGTGAAGGTTGTGCTCTTTTCATAAAAAATAATAAGCATGAACTATTTAGTAAATAACATTAACAAAATATGTAAAATTCAAATTCAATCAATTTTTTTGTAATATATATATTTTTTTTTCAATCAATCTTTTATGACAATCAACAAATTTTTATAGTTGTAACCTAGGAAGTATGGATACGGATACGATACGATACGGATACGACGATACGACAAAACTTAAAAAAATAGGATACGAGTACGGCTAGAATATGTCTATAATAAAATATATTTTATATTTTACTATTATTTAACGACTTATAAATTATAATTTTTTAATAATTTTTTAACATTAGTAAGTAAAATTATGAATTTTTATTATGAAAAGAATGTAATATCGTCTCATTATGATATATTCATAAAATGAGCATAACCAATTGAAGGAATAATAACAATATTTAACTAGTTTATTTTACAAGTATTTATTTTTAAAAGTATAGTGTAAATGATTCATTTTTTTATACTCTCTTAATATTTAATAATAGATAATACTTAAAAAACACTTGTGTCTTCAAAATCAAATGGAATTTTGTTGATGTTTTATATTGTATGTGAACTCTAAAGAAGGGGTATAACTTAAAATTGAAAATTGTACATCTTACTCCATGTTTAGAAGTATCCGCGAGTATCCACATATTTTATTAATTATCATATACGAATGATGTATCCGATACGTATCATTAAGTATCCGACGAATATCGTATCCGATACGGGTACGTCGACCTTGACGAAGTATCCGTGCTTCATAGATTGTGACAAATATAAAAATTAAAAATAATAATTTTAGTTGTACTTGCCTAGTAAAAAGTCATAAGATTTGAGGTAGTGTATATACAGTTGAGGCAGTGAACGAGGCACGGAGAATATGTTGATTGGATTTGGCGTGAAACATGGGCACCATTAAGAAAAATGCAGGGATTTAGAAATCTGCCCATGGAATAACAGATGGGCGTGGAGTGTGAGTCAATTTGGGAATATTAGATGACGTGAAATATGCACACTGGTAAGAAAAGTTATAGGTGGGAAAAAATATTCGAGGATCAATTAGGTTCGTCAGATGAATAACTCTGAAGTGATCTTAGCCGCAAAAAGCTCAAGATAAATTAAAAATTAAAAATTCATTGTACTTTATTTTATATATATATATATTAACAAAAAGAGTATTTTTATGTTGGAACTCAATCCCACATCGACTAAACATTCCAAGATACTTGAGTATATATATGTACTAGTGTTATCTAACCTTTGAATCAAAGAGAGGTCTTGAGACTCTCACGTGCGCAGCCTATTAAACACATATTATATATACGTATTTTCAGTATAAAGATATATAATATATTTATCATATCAATTTTCTTCTTACAAGATGAGTTTCTGGGCAATATTAAAAGGTGTGTGTGAAGATTCTGCTTCATTCGATTGTGCAGATCTGAGTGAAGCAACAGTTAATTGGCTGAGCTGTTGTATCCTGGGGATGACGTGCTACTACTTTCTGCGCTGTGATTCTTTTATAAAAGGGCACGAATTATCTTAAGAGAGCGACCTAGTATGCGCCTCACCCTGCCGTTCACTTTATTTGCGTCCAAATTTTTTCCAATAATTTAAGACTAATTCGAACCCAATGGAGAATTCTGCGATAGCCATTTCTATTGTTTCATCTGCTAGATCAAACGATCTTAACAAACCGTTTCGATTCTGTGGACAATTCTTCAAAAGATGGGCGAAGAAGAAATTTTTGTTCTATCTCAAACTGATGAAAGTCACATGGATTCTCACTTCAAAAAATCCAAACAAGGTGAACAAGGAAGGTATGACTGCAGAAGAGTTAGCTGAACATGAAAAGAATTTAGCCCTATGGGAGACTGACGAAGATAATTGTCGCAATTATTTGCTCAATTGTCTTTCCGATGAGCTATATGATTATTATTCCAATTCTTATTCTTCTGCCAAGAAAATTTGGAAAGCTTTGGAGGCAAAGTATGACACTGAAGAAGCAAGGATGAAAAAATATGCTTGTAACCGCTATTTTAAATTTCAGATGGTGAAAAATAAGTCTGTAATTGTTCAAACACATGAGTTATAGATGATTGTTCACGAAATTGTGTCCGNCTATTCTTCTGCCAAGAAAATTTGGAAAGCTTTGGAGGCAAAGTATGACACCGAAGAAG
The DNA here is from genome assembly GCA_963454935.2 of Ilex paraguariensis. Classification (NCBI taxonomy): domain Eukaryota; kingdom Viridiplantae; phylum Streptophyta; class Magnoliopsida; order Aquifoliales; family Aquifoliaceae; genus Ilex; species Ilex paraguariensis. Next base: position 565,130 of record CAUOFW020001925.1, read on the forward strand.
CAGGGATGAAAAAATATGCTTGTAACCGCTATTTTAAATTTCAGATGGTGAAAAATAAGTCTGTAATTGTTCAAACACATGAGTTATAGATGATTGTTCACGAAATTGTGTCCGAAGGAATTAAGGTAGATGAACAGATGCAAGTTGCAGCAGTTATCGACAAACTGTCGGGTTCATGGAAGGAGTATCAAAAGGGACTTCGTCACAAGTAATCTGAATTAAGCATGGTGAATCTAATGGTTTGGCTTCGAATTGAGGAAGAGGTCAGAAAGCAAGACAAGACCAACAACACTAACGGGAATCCCAATGGCAATGGTAATGGAAACAACAAGAAAGGTACATTTTATCACATTAAATGATAACATCTCTGGGTCAAAATAATAGAAACAGTGTCTATTTGAAGCCTAGAGATAATAACATGAAAATGTTTAATAGGGCTTCAAATAAAAACCATTTTCAAAAGAAATGGAACCAAGCACCAAACTAAGGACCCCCTTCCATACAAGTACCATATAATAAAAATAATCAGTCAAATAATGGTGCTTGTTTCGTTTGTGGAAAGTCTGGTCATTTTGCAAAAGATTATCGTTTTAGAAAACGGGGTTATGCTCCTCAAGCTAGTGTGACCGCGGAACCACTTGTGGCCATGATTTCTGAAGTTAATTTTATTGAGAATAGTGAAGTGTGGTGGGTAGATTCTGGAGCTTCCAGGCATGTCTGTCAAGATAAATCTTAGTTAAAGTCTTTTTCTCTCATTGAAAATGATAAAAAAGTGTTGCTTTGTGATTCACATACTGTGAGTGTTTTGGGCATAGGAGATGTCGAACACAAATTTATCTCTGGCCGAGTTTTGACCCTAAGAGATGTTCTTCACACTCCTGAAATTAGAAAGAATTTAAATTCTGGTTATCTTTTAAATAAGGCTGGTTTCAAACAAACCATAGAGTCTAATCAGTATGTTTTGACTAAGAATGGGTCGTTTGTTGGGAAAGGTTATGCTTGTAATGGTATGTTTCAGCTTAATGTTGAAATGAATAAAACTACTTCTTCCGTTTATATTGTTTCTTGTGTGAATATGTGGCATGCTCATCTTTGTCATGTTAATAGCAACTATTTGAAAAATATGAGTCATATAGGTTTATTGACTAAGTTACACAATAATTTTGAAAAATGTGAATATTGTAGTATGACAAAAATAACAAAACAACCTCATATCAAAGTAGAAAGAAATTCTGAATTATTAGAATTGATACATACAGACATATGTGAATTTGAAGGAATTTTGACTCGTGGTGGAAAAAGATATTTTATAACTTGCATTGATGAATTTTCAAAATACACTTGTGTTTATCTTATGAAAAATAAAAGTGATGCTTTTGAAAAACTCACCATTTTTATTAAAGAAGTAGAAAATCGTTTTGATAGAAAAATTAAACGATTTATAAGTGATAGAGGTAGAGAGTATGAATCACTTGGATTAATTGAACATATATAGTCTTTAGGAATAGTTTATGAAACTACACCACCATACTCTCCTCAATCTAATAGTGTAGCTGAATATAAAAATAAAACTTTGATCAATTTAACCAATGTTATGTTAGCTAGTTCTAGTGCACCTAAAAATTTGTGGGGAGAGACAGTCTTAACTGGAAATTATATTATGAATAGAGTTCCTTGTAAACAAAATCTAGTTACTCCTTATGAATTGTGGAGAANGAACTTTGATCAATTTAACCAATGTTATGTTAGCTAGTTCTAGTGCACCTAAAAATTTGTGGGGAGAGAAAGTCTTAACTGGAAATTATATTATGAATAGAGTTCCTTGTAAACAAAATCTAGTTACTCCTTATGAATTGTGGAGAAAAAGAAAGCCTAACTTGAATTACATTAGAGTATGGGGTTGTTTAGCTTATGTTAGGATGACTGATCCTAAAATTCCTAAATTAGGAATAAGAGCGACTAGATGTGTATTTATTGGATATAAGAGCGACTAGCTAGTAAAACATATAGATTTTTATACCTAGAGAATAATGTGGTAATGGAATCACTAGATGCTATATTTCATGAAGATAAATTCCCTTTTAAATATAAAAATAGTGGGGGTGATGATAATATGCCAAAGTCTAGTGATATTCCTAGTTCATCATTGACCGAAAATGTAGAACAAAAAGAACATGAGCCTAGGAGGAGTAAGAGGAGTAGAGTAGAAAAAGATTTTGGTTCAGATTACATTGTTTATAATGTTGAAGGAGATCCAACCAACTTACAAGAGGCCTTAACATCTCTCGATTCAGACTTATGGAGAGAAGCTGTAAATGATGAAAAAGATTCACTCATAACAAACAAAACATGGAAATTGGTAGATTTACCTCTTGGCTGTAAAACTATAGGTTGCAAATGGGTGTTAAAGAGAAAGCTCAAATCTGATGGAACGATAGATAAGTATAAGGCGAGGTTGGTAGCCAAAGGTTTTAAACAAAAAGAAGATTTAGATTTCTTTGATACGTTTTCTCCTGTCTCTAGAATTACATTCATAAGATTGCTAATATCTATAGCTGCTANGCTCCTGTCTCTAGAATTATATTCATAAGATTGCTAATATCTATAGCTGCTATACATAATTTAGAAATACATCAAATNTCTCCTGTCTCTAGAATTACATTCATAAGATTGCTAATATCTATAGCTGCTATACATAATTTAGAAATACATCAAATTGATTTAAAAACAGCTTTTTTGAATGGTGATCTAGAGGAAGAAATTTATATGGACCAACCAAAAGGGTTTATTCAACAAGGTCATGAAAATAAAGTTTGTAAATTAACTAAATCTTTATATGGCCTTAAACAGGCATCCAAGCAATGGCATGAAAAATTTGATCAGTGTGTTTTAGCTAATGGGTTTAAGGCTAATGAGAGTGACAAANGCATGAAAAATTTGATCAGTGTGTTTTGGCTAATGGGTTTAAGGCTAATGAGAGTGACAAATGTATTTACTTAAAGTCTGAAAATGGTAAACATATTATTATTTGTTTATATGTTGATGATTTTTTGATATTTGGCACTAGCTTATATGTGATTGAGACTATCAAGGCTTTACTAAACAAAAATTTTGACATGAAAGACTTGGGGTCAAGCAAATGTGATTCTTGGCATGAAAATCACAAAGAGTGTTGATGGAATTATGCTTGATCAATCTCATTACATAGAAAATTTTTTGAAAAAATATAACTTTTTGAATGAAAAAATATAGCTTTTTTGATTCAAGCATTCATTTATTTCCAACAGAAAAAGAAAGTGATGTAATTAATCAAATAGAGTATGCAAGCATAATTGGTAGTCTTAGATATGCCACTGATTGTACTAGACCTGATATTGCCTATGTAGTGGATATACTTGGTAGATTTACTAGTAGACCTAGTATGGATCATTGGAATGCAATTTGTCGTCTTATGAGATATCTAAAAAGAACTATACATGTTGGTTTATTTTATAAGAATTATCCTGCTGTATTTGAAGGTTATTGTGATGCAGATTGGAACACCCTATCGGGTGATTCTATGTCCACTATAGGTTATGTTTTTACTTTAGGTGGTGGANATAAGAATTATTCTGCTGTACTTGAAGGTTATTGTGATGCAGATTGGAACACCCTATCGGGTGATTCTATGTCCACTACAGATTATGTTTTTACTTTAGGTGGTGGAGCCATAAGTTGGAAATGAAAGAAGCAGCAAATTATTGCAAAGTTAACAATGGAAGCTGAATTGATTGCGCTAGCNTTGTGATGCAGATTGGAACACCCTATCGGGTGATTCTATGTCCACTACAGGTTATGTTTTTACTTTAGGTGGTGGAACCATAAGTTGGAAATCAAAGAAGCAGCAAATTATTGCAAAGTTAACAATGGAAGCTGAATTGATTGCGCTAGCTTCAGCTAGTGAGGAATCTAGGTGGCTTCGTGATTTATTGTTTGATATACCTTTGTGGGCTAAACTAGTGCCACCTGTGTTAATTCATTGTGACAACAATGCCACAATAGGTAGAGTACGTAATAAGTACTATAATGGAAAATCCAGATCTGTGAGAAGAATGCACAGTACTGTGAGATCATACCTAAATAATAGTGCGATCAATGTTGATTATGTGAGATCGACTAACAATCTTGCCGATCTGTTAACAAAAGCNGAATGCACAGTACTGTGAGATCATACCTAAATAATGGTGCGATCAATGTTGATTATGTGAGATCGACTAACAATCTTGCCGATCTGTTAACAAAAGCTCTAGCTAGAGAAAAGATCTGAAGTACATCGAGGGGGATTGGACTCATGCCCAAATCTAATTAAGTTGCATGTGAGAATACCCAACCTAGGGACTGGAGATCCCAAGAACTAGGTTAATGGGACAAACGAATCATAGAGTGACTTGATTTGTGAAACATGTACCAATGAAATTTATATCATTGTTGGAATTTTGTATTCATTGTCCATCCCTATGGTGTAAAATACNATCTAATTAAGTTACATGTGAGAATACCCAACCTAGGGACTGGAGATCCCAAGAACTAGGTTAATGGGACAAACGAATCATAGAGTGACTTGATTTGTGAAACATGTACCAATGAAATTTATATCATTGTTGGAATTTTGTATTCATTGTCCATCCCTATGGTGTAAAATACATGTGATCTTGTAACAAAAATTTGGAGGATGAGATCAATATCTCTTTATGAGTTCTATAGCCCTTTTTTGGGTGGGATGTCTTAGTTACGAGAACATCCTTGATAGACTCACCTATGTGAGTGTAGAAGACGAGTCGCTTCCTATGAGAATTTGAGATAATTCTCTAGAGCACTCAAGAAACTGGGATACAACACAAATGCTATGTACCCTCGAGTAGTCATCGTTTAAAGGCTAAGTTCACTTTGACTCTAGTACAGGAATACTGAAGCACTAAGTAAAGGTTTAAAGGCATTGCCACTTTTGCAATGCATGATATTCTATTTATTGCCTGGTTACTTATATAGTGTATCTTTTATTAAAATAAGTGGGGGATTGTCAAAATATTTTAACTAAAAGAGTATTTTTATGTGAGAACTCAATCCCACATCGACTAAACATCCCAAGATACTTGAGTATATATATGTATAAGTGTTATATAACCTTTGAATCAAAGAGAGGTCTTGGGACTCTCACGTGCGCAGGGGTGGGACTAGCTTTTTGGGTGGGATGTCTTAGTTACGAGAACATCCTTGATAGACTCACCTATATGAGTGTAGAAGACGGGCCGCTTCCTATGAGAATTTGGGATAATTCTCTAGAGCACTCAAGAAACTGGGATAAAGCACAAGGCCAAAAATGTGCTAGTTTTTGAAGCTTGGTTTTGAACACCTTGAATATCATGTGTGTGATATGGTTCTACGTACCCTCAAGTGGTCATCGTTTAAAGGCTAAGTTCACTTTGACTCTAGTACAGGAACATTGAAGCACTAAGTACAAGTTTAAAGGCATTGTCACTTTTGTAATGCATGATATTCTATTTATTGCCCGGTTACTTATATAGTGTATCTTTTATTGAAATAAGTCGGAGATTGTCAGAATAGTTTAACTAAAAGAGTATTTTTATGTGGGAACTCAATCCCACATCGACTAAACATCCCAAGATACTTGAGTATATATATGTACTAGTGTTATCTAACATTTGAATCAAAGAGAGGTCTTGAGACTCTCACGTGCGCAGGGCTGGGACTAGCGGAGGAGATACGAATTTCTAAAATCTACGAACCACACTGGTGTGCCTAGTCCNTAGGGGTGGGACTAGCGGAGGAGATACGAATTTCTAAAATCTACGAACCAGACTGGTGTGCCTAGTCCACGACCTGGGTAGTGGGTCCCCCTGGCTCGCCTAAATAAANCAGGGCTGGGACTAGCGGAGGAGATACGAATTTCTAAAATCTACGAACCACACTGGTGTGCCTAGTCCACGACCTGGGTAGTGGGTCCCCCTGGCTCGCCTAAATAAAATAAAATATTAACTAGTATTAAACACATATTATATATACGTATTTCTAATATAGAGATATATAATATGTATATCATATCAATTTTCTTCTTACAAGATAAGTTTTTGGGCAATATTAAAAGGTGTGTGTGAAGCTTCTGCTTCATTGGATTATGCAAATCTGAGTAAAGCAACAGTCAATTGGTTGGGTTGTTGTATCCTGGGGACGACGCTCTACTACCTTCTGCGCTGTGATTCTNTTAATATAGAGATATATAATATGTATATCATATCAATTTTCTTCTTACAAGATAAGTTTCTGGGCAATATTAAAAGGTGTGTGTGAAGCTTCTGCTTCATTGGATTATGCAAATCTGAGTAAAGCAACAGTCAATTGGTTGGGTTGTTGTATCCTGGGGACGACGCTCTACTACCTTCTGCGCTGTGATTCTTTCATAAAGGGACGCGAATAGTCTTAAGAGAGTGACCTAATCCGCGCCTCACCCTGCCGTTCACTTTATTTGCATCCAAATTTTTTCCAACAATATATATATATATATATATATNGTTGTTGTATCCTGGGGACGACGCTCTACTACCTTTTGCGCTGTGATTCTTTCATAAAGGGGCGCGAATAGTCTTAAGAGAGTGACCTAGTTCGCGCCTCACCCTGCCGTTCACTTTATTTGCATCCAAATTTTTTCCAACAATATATATATATATATATATATACTTAAACAGACATAGGGATTAATGAAAGATTTGGGAAGATTTAAAGGGATGTGAAGAGTGAGAGAGGGGGGGGTAAGAAATTGGGAATCAGAGGCATTAATTTGGGGTAGTTAAAAATGGAAGGTGTCTTGAGCGGGAAAATAAAATTCGTCTATTAATTTGATTCGCCAGATTAGTATTTTTGAGTTGATCTCAGCTACGAAAAAACTCAAGATAACATAGACCATTGGATATAACTTATGAGTAATGATATGTATCTCAAATCAAGGAGGACCATTAGATTAGTGGGTCCAATTTAAAAAAGTTGATGTGACCCACTGATCCAATGGTCCTCCTTAATTTGGGATACAAATTTGGGTTACAAATTTGGGATACATAGCACTACTCATAACTTATCTTTTGCTCAGAATTGATCTGAGCCGCGAAAAGCTCAAGATAAGTTTTGGGATTCAAACTCAACTTTACTTTATTATATAAATGTATATGTGTCACCTTCTCATTCATTCTGATAGTACTCAGAATAATTTTCAAGCATGAGGTCGGACTAGGAGGTCAGACAAGCAGGTCTGGAAAAGAAGTTAGGAAAGACACGCAAAGCCCAGGTCACAACTAGAGCTTCCCCCCCCCCCCAGGCGCGCCAACAGCGGAAGTGAACAGTTGGATGATAACATAAATCTGTTAGGTGGCAAAGAGCCATATTCAAGGCATAAAATTCTTAACTAGCCAAGATCCTCTTCTAAGATTAAGGAGAGTTCCTTAGATAAATAGCAAGGATCTCGATGCAGATCCTATAGAACTAGGAACAGCCCCATAAATGTTATGTAACTCTCCTAAAGCAGGGAGAAAACCCTAGTAACATATGTTATATCTTGTAAACCTTCTGAAGAGTGAGAAAAAAGAAAAGGAGCAAGAATCTCCATTGAGGAGTGGACTAGCCAAACTTCCGAGCTGGTAAACCACTATACTTTTATTGTTCAAGTCTCCACCCAATCCCCCAGTAATCTCAAACACAAATTACACGAGCCCCGCAGCTCAGTTCCTAGTTGTCAAGTGTAATTCATTCCCTCAGCTCATCCACACTAATTTACACCATCAGTTTGGCGCCATCTGTGGGAACGATTGTTCCTGTTACAAATACGTTGATCTTTCAGTGACTGATGGTTTCAACCCGTAACATGAGTAGAAGCCAGACCAATCTACCACGGATGTAAGAATAATAGGAAGCCACCAACGATAAACAGCCTGAGAACATCCCACGGGCAAATCCCCCCATGGGGAATCCCCACACAAATAATGAGTTGGAGGCTCTTCGTCTAGTTAATCAACATCTGATATGATACAACAGAATGAAGAGTTCTTGAAGCTCTTGCAATGCCCTGAGGAGGCACGACTAGCCCAAGAAGGCCAAAACAACGCCCCTCACTGAGAGCAACAACATCTCAACCTCCTCAGAGAGGTTGGTGAAGGAGGGGAAAACAGTCTGACCTGGGGATAAGATCCTCATCTACCCCCAAGGAATGGATGCAACGAAGAGGTACAAAGTCAAAACGTTGGGGAATAAAGGAATGATTTTCTCCCCTATCAACAGGAGAAGATAGGAGAGAGCAGTACTGGGAGTAGCGCTTTAATGACATCCAACAAGAGTTTAGCCATATGAAGGAAGTTGTGAAGAACAAGGTCCCAGTTACAATGGATGCCCTAGTGCAACAAACTGAGTTACCATTCACTGCAGGTGTGTTGCATTTTCCCCTCCCCCCAAAATTCAGAATACTACAGATAGAAGCTTTTGATGAGACAAAAAACCCCATGGACCACCTAAATACTTATAAAAACCAAATAGAGCTCCACGGATAGCAAGACCCAGTGCGCTGTAGAGCCTTCGCCATCACGCTAAAAAGGTTAGCCCTAACATGGTTCAATAGGCTCCCCTCGGCTTCAGTCTCCTCCTTTAAAGATCTTCCTATATCCTTCGTATCTCACTTCATAGGAGCTCTGATATACCNGACCCCATGGACCACCTAAATACTTATAAAAACCAAATAGAGCTCCACGGATACCAAGACCCAGTGCGTTGTAGAGCCTTCGCCATCACGCTAAAAAGGTTAGCCCTAACATGGTTCAATAGGCTCCCCTCGGCTTCAGTCTCCTCCTTTAAAGATCTTCCTATATCCTTCGTATCTCACTTCATAGGAGCTCTGATATACCGAAAGCGAAGCTACCACTTATTGAACGTGAAGCAAGGACCCCAAGAGAACCTCAGGTCTTATATCCAACGATTCAACTCAAAGTCCCTGAAAGTGGATGTCCCAGATGAGAAGTTTGTCATTACAGCGTTTATAGCTGGTCTAGGCGTACAATCCAAAGATCTGATGTTCTCTATTTCAAAGAACCCTCAGGCAAACATGGCTAAGGTATTAGCTAAGGCAGAAAATTACATAAACGGTGAGGAAACCCTCCTCTCAAAAATGAGAAGTTCATCTACGCAAAAAGACAAAGGGAAAGAGGAAAAGAAAAGGGACCGAAGTCCCAGAAGAGAAAGAGGGCGTGATAAGTCTCCAAGAAGGGATAGAGATCGTTCCCCTAAAGNCGCAAAAAGACAAAGGGAAAGAGGAAAAGAAAAGGGATCGAAGTCCCAGAAGAGAAAGAGGGCGTGATAAGTCTCCAAGAAGGGATAGAGATCGTTCCCCTAAAAGGAGGGGAGATGTCAGAGATCGCTTAGGTCCACCACAGCCAGAGCTACAGCCAAGGTATGCACCTCGACAGCTCCCCCACTCACCGCAAACGATATCTCAGATCTTANAGTCTCCAAGAAGGGATAGAGATCGTTCCCCTAAAGGGAGGGGGGATGTCAGAGATCGCTTAGATCCACCATAGCCAGAGCTACAACCAAGGTATGCACCTCGACAGCTCCCCCACTCACCGCAAACGATATCTCAGATCTTATATGAGGTGTAGAGCGAGAAGTTTCTAAGGTGGCCACCTCAGATGAAAGTAGACCCAGCAAAAAGAGATCCCACAAAGTATTGCGAATACCATAGAGATTGTGGCCATCATACTGATGATTGTATCCAACTGAAGAAAGAGATTGAGTTTCTAATCCAACGAGGTCAATTGTGCCATTATGTAGCTTGGGATAATCATGACCGAGCCCCTCCGCCTCCACCACCTCAGCAACAAGCTCCTGTGTTGCATCAACAACCCCTGGGTGAAATTAGAGTAATTTCTGGAGGGTTCGCAGGGGATGGGGAGTCCAGTTCTGCCCAAAGGCTCACCTACGCAGAATCAGAGCTGGCAAAGCGCTGAAAATACACATTGTATCCAAGGCACCTCAGCTGAACACGACCATCACCTTTTCAAACTCAGATTTGGAAGGCTACCAGCACCCCCATGATGACCCACTGGTGGTAAGAGTTGTTGTGGCTAATAGAACTGTTTACCAAGTTTTAATTGACAACGGGGAGCTCAGCAAATATTATATTCGCTTATGCGTTTGACAAAATGGGCATAGATAAGGACAAGCTGGAGTCGATCAGTGCTCACCTGTTAGGTTTCATCGGAGAGAGGGTATTGCCCCTGAGTTCAATCCGGCTCGTCCTCACTATAGGAGATCCCCCCTGCCAGGCCACCACCACAGTAAGGTTCCTAGTAGNCTGTTAGGTTTCATCGGAGAGAGGGTATTGCCCCTGGGTTCAATCTGGCTCATCCTCACTATAGGAGATCCCCCCTGCCAGGCCACCACCACAGTAAGGTTCCTAGTAGTGGATGCCCCTTCTACATATAATATGCTTCTCGGGAGGCCCTCCCTCAACACGATGAAGGCAATCCCCTCTGTCTATCACTTAGTTATAAAAATTTTTACGAAAAATGGAGTTGGAGTGGTCCGAGGAGACTAGCGGGTAGCAAGGGAGTGCTACATGATCTCGATGAAACAGAGAAAAGTCGAGAATGTCCAGCTAGATGAGCTAGATATAAGGGACGAACTGGATACTAGACCAACANGGTTATAAAATTTTTTACGAAAAATGGAGTTGGAGTGGTCCGAGGAGACTAGCGGGTAGCAAGGGAGTGCTACATGATCTCGATAAAACAGAGAAAAGTCGAGAATGTCCAGCTAGATGAGCTAGATATAAGGGACGAACTGGATACTAGACCAACACCATCAGAAGAGCTAGAGCCTATTCAGCTTGATGAGGAGCCTGAACACCATGTTTACATCGGGTCTAAGCTTAGCAAGGAAATAAAAGACCTCCTCATCCAATTCCTAAAGGAGAATAGGGGAGTATTCACCTGGAAGCAGTAAGACATGGAAGGAATTGACCACTCGTTTATCACACATAGGCTAAGTGTGAATCCCACCTGCAGAACGATCAAGCAAAAATGAAGGAGTTTTCCCCTAGAACGGTAGAAGGTAATCAATCAGGAGGTCAGCAAGCTTCTCCACGCTAGAGCCATTAGGGAAGTTGACTACCCTACCTGGCTAGCCAANACTCGTTTATCACACATAGGCTAAGTGTGAATCCCACCTGCAGAACGATCAAGCAAAAACGAAGGAGTTTTGCCCTAGAACGGCAGAAGGTAATCAATCAGGAGGTCAGCAAGCTTCTCCACGCTAGAGCCATTAGGGAAGTTGACTACCCTACTTGGCTAGCCAATGTGATTTTGCTCAAGAAAACTAACGACAAATGGCGACTGTGTATTGACTTCACTGATCTCAACCGAGCATGCCCCAAGGACAGCTTCCTTTTACCTCGGATAGACCTGATAGTAGATGCCACAGCTGGACATGAACTCCTCAATTTCATGGACACTTTCTCAGGATATAATCAGATCAGAATAGATCCAGCCGACCAAGAGAAAACCTCCTTTATAATCGAGCAAGGAACGTACTGTTACCAGGTCATGCCTTTTGGGCTAAAAAACGCAAGAGCTACTTACCAGCGTTTAGTGAATCAGATGTTTCAAGGACAAATTGGAACAACCATGGAGGTCTACATCAACGATATACTGATAAAAGCACTGAAGGCAGAGCTCTATATTGCACATTTAGCGAAATTGTTCCAGGTCCTTAAGTAATACAAGATGAAACTCAATCCCGCAAATTGTGCCTTCCGAGTATTTGCAGGAAAATTTTTGGGTTTCATAGTCAACAGTAGAGGAATTGTGGCTAACCCAGAAAAGTTGAAGGCAGTCTTGGATATGCAACCACCTTCTGATGTAAAGGAGAACCAGCGCTTGACAAGAAGAATAGCTACCTTGAGTCGTTTTGTCTCTAGGTCAAGTGATAAGTGTCAGCCTTTCTTTAAGATATTAAAAAGGGCGTTCCAATGGGATGCCCGGTGTGAAGAGGCATTCAAAGCCTTGAAGCCTTACCTGAGCTCCCCTCCTATTTTGGTAAGTCCCTTTGAGGGGGAGATACTAACCCTCTATCTAGCTGTTTCAGATTTCTCAACTAGTGCAGCTCTGGTGAGGGAGCGAGACAAGTCCCAACAACCAGTTTACTACTGCAGTAGAGCTCTGAGGTGGGTGGAGGAGAGGTATCAGAAAATGGAAAAGCTTATTTTAGCATTGGTGACTACGGCTAGAAGACTCAGACCCTATTTCCAAGCTCATACCATCGAGGTTCCAACAGAGCAGCCAATGAAACAGGTGCTGCATAAGCCAAAGTCCTCGGGGAGGCTGATAAAGTGGGTCATAGAGCTCAGCGAGTTCGACATCAGATTTAAACCTAGAACTGCGATCAAAGGTTAAGTTTTAGCAGATTTCATCACGGAATTTACAACATCAGCACCTATGGAAGCAANATTTCCAAGCTCATACCATCGAGGTTCCAACAGAGCAGCCAATGAAACAGGTGTTGCATAAGCCAAAGTCCTCGGGGAGGCTGATAAAGTGGGTCATAGAGCTCAGCGAGTTCGACATCAGATTTAAACCTAGAACTGCGATCAAAGGTTAAGTTTTAGCAGATTTCATCACGGAATTTACAACATCAGCACCTATGGAAGCAATGCAGCTAGTACCTGACCTTCTTATATGGAAGCTCTCCGTGGATGGAGCTGCCAATGCTCAAGGAAGTGGCGCAGGCTTGATACTGACCTCTCCAGATGGTATAGACGTTGAATACGCCCTCAGATTTAGGTTTAAAGCTTCAAACAATGAGGCAGAGTATGAAGCCGTCATTGCCGAACTCAATCTTTCTCAATGGAAACGGAGCAGTTGGAGATTTGCAGTGTCTCCCAGCTGGTGGTAAAACAAATAGAGGAGGCATATGAAGCTAAAGGTGAGAGGATGATCCTTTACCTCATAAAGGTACAAGAGTTAGGCAAAAAGTTCTTGCAAGTGAAGATTAGACATGTCCTGAGAGTTGAGAATTCGCAAGCGGATGCCTTGGCGAGGTTGGCAACATCCTCACAAGAAAGTTTGGATAGATTGATTCCGGTGGAGTACTTAGCAAAACCATCTGTGTGCATTGGGGATGAAGAAGTGCTGCCTGTACAAGCCTTACTAAGCTGGATGGACCCCATCCTAGGCTACCTTCAACATGGAACTTTGCCAGAAAATCCCAAAGAAGCTACGAAACTAAGAACCAGGTCAGCCAAATTTTTCATTTTACAGGAAAGCTTATACAAGCGAGGCTTTTCAACACCTCTTCTTAAATGTGTGGGAGGCGAAGACGCCGATTACGTACTCAGAGAAGTCCATGAGGGAGTCTGTGGTAACCACATTGGAGCTCGGGCTCTAGCAGGAAAGTCGTTGAGGTAGGGGTACTATTGGCCCACAATGCTCAAGGATGCTACAGATTTGGTCAAAAGATGCAAGATCTGTCAAATGCACGTCAACATCTCCCATTGCCCTCCAGAGCTCCTGACCTCGGTGATTAGCCCATGACCCTTCCAACAATGGGGTCTGGACATATTAGGACCCCTTCCTACCAGTGTAGGACAGTGCAAGTTCGTCATCGTCGGGGTAGACTACTTCACCAAAGGGGCGAAAGTGGAGCCTTTGGCAACAATTAGTGAACAGAAAGTCCAAAGCTTTACCTAGAAGTCCATAATTTGTAGGTTTGGTATTCCCAAGGCAATCATTTCTGACAACGGGAAACAATTCAACAATCCAAAATTCAAAAACTTCTGTGCTGAGCTCAGAATTAAGAATTACTTCTCAGCTCCAGCTCATCCACGGTCTAACAGACAAGCGAAAGTCACCATTAGAACCATAACAGCGACTCTGAAGACCAAACTTGAGGATCTGAAGGGCAAATGGGTGGAACACTGATTAACCTAATTAAGGCATTATTTAATAGGTAAATTGTGTTAGTTGAATAAAGTAAACTAGTCAAAATAAATCAAATTAAAGTTAGTGTGTGAATAAAGAATAATGCATTAATTGTTGTTCTTTTCAGAGTTTTGTACATCAAAGCTATAAACTACTGAGGAGCCAATTACATTAAAGCTACAAACTATTGTGGTGCCAATTATCAAAGCTCAAAACAAAGGGGGATCAAAGAATTCAAGGCCACCTAACAAGACTTTCATGCCACTTAACAAGATTCAAGGCCACCTAACAAGACTTTCATGCCACCAAACAAGACTTTTCAAGGCCACCTAACAAGATTCAAAGCCACCTAACAAGACTTTCACCCTCCCTTGTTGCCTATAAATACCACCCCTTAGGACTTGTAAAGGATTCATCTTTTGGTAGTGGAAAATCCTCCAAAAGTATTATTGTTTTCCTTATTGTTTATTTGCTTTCTTTAAGTATTACTTTCGTTTATTGTATTATTGCTTTCTTTTAATTTACTAGATTTCTTTTACTTTAAGTATTGCTTTTTTTTATTGTGTTATTGCTTGAGCTTCCTTCTTCACTTAGAGGAGTGAAACTCTTCCACTTTTCTAGAGCTTTACCAAAGCCGTGAAGGGTGGAACGTGATTCACTCATTCTTTGTCGAAGATCGGCTCCTTGTGTAAAGTGTTTTACCTTGTAACTCCTCTACTTGGAGGGATGAGCATCACTCACTTTTCTAGCTTTAACAAAGCCATGAAGAGTGAATAGTTTCTCATCTAATCTTTAGTAAGAGGTGATTATCTAAAAATTATATTTAAGCATTTCGTTTATGCTTAGCTCTAGTCTTTATTTTTTCATAATGTCTTCTCATCATATTTTTGTCTTTATTTTAAGCATGAATAACTAAATCTCTTAGTTGACAAAACTAAGAGGAACCTCCACTTGGGTATACCATTTCAACTCATTCTCCTCCCCTCTTTCAGAGTTCATGGTTCAGTTTGATTGGGTTGATGGTGGATAACTTGGTGAGACTTTGATATTCCGTAGGCCTAATCACGGTTTATGCTTAGATACTCATCAATCTTACCCCTAGCTTCCCACGAATCAATCGTTCATTCATGCTCTATTGGAGAAGGGTTTCGAGTTGAGACGGTATTCCTATTGGAGTGACCTCTTGGATTTGCCAACATTTGTTTCTCATTTTACTAGCATCAAAATAACTTCACCAAACAACTTCCAACAATCAAAGATTTTACACTTTCTTTCTCCCAAAATCATCTTCCCCTCGGTTTACTTCCTTCCCTGTGGAAACGAACTTGGAATACCACCAAGTAAAACACGATCCATGAAAGTCTCCTTGCGCTTGGGGAGCACTTTTGTTCACACATACTCGCATTTGAAATCTCATTCATCCACCATTTCGTTGCCCTTTCTTTTGACCTCATCCCTAGGAGAGTGACATTCCCTTTCATTCATATACTATACATGTTAAAAGATGATGTTTAGAGGTTAGGAAATGACAAGGAATTTTGTCAAGCAAACACCTCCCATAAGTGTTATGGGCCTACAGAACAACTACTAGGACAGCTACTCAAGAAACACCGTTTGTCTTGGCCTTCGGAACTGAAGCAGTGGCACCTGTCGAGGTTGGGCTTCCATCACCCAAGACTGAACTCACAGATGATGGACTCAACAAGGAGTCACTTCTATTGAGCCTAAATCTCTTAGAAGAGAAAAGAGAGGCAGCTCTGCATCGTATCAGGAATTATCAGAGAAAGACGGCTAGGTACTACAACAGAAGGGTCAGACACAAGAGCTTCAAGGTGGGTGACCTAGTACTTAGAAAATTATTGTTAGCGAGAAAGGACCCCACTCATGGAAAGTTGGGGCCTAATTGGGAATGTCCCTATATTATCTCGCGGGTGGTCAGACCAGGGAACTATGAATTACAGACGGAGGAAGGAAAAATCCTGCCCCACTCTTGGAATGCGGAACATCTCAAGAAATTTTTTCAGTGAGTCAATTTTGTAATTTGATCATTCTCAATAAAACCACAAGTCTTTGATCCATGCCTGAGAGATTTCATAAAAAGAGCTCTATAGCTCGCAATGAACGCTTCAGTTCATAAAAAGAGCTCTATAGCTCACGATGAACCCTTTAGTTCATAAAAAAAGCTCTATAGCTCGCAATGAACCCTTCAGTTCATAAAAAGAGCCCTATAGCTAATGATAAACTCTTCAGTTCATAAATAAAGCTCTATAGCTCATGATGAACTCTTCAGTTCATAAACAGAGCTCTATAGCTCATGATGAACTCTTCAGTTCATAAATAGAGCTTTATAGTTCATGATGAACTCTTCAGTTCATAAACAGAGTTATATGGCTCGCGCTGAACTCTTCAGTTCATAAAAGGAGCTCTATAGCTCACCCATTCATAAGAATGAGTTCAGTAGCTCTCAACGAACTTCCCAGTTCACTCAAATGGGCCAGTAGCTCGAGAATAGAAGCATGTAACAAAATTCAAAATTAGGAGCTTAGGAATCGACAGAAGAGTCAGTAACCATCAAATAAGAACAAAGGCTCACATATCCAGCAACAATACAAAGCAAAAAGATTACAAGAGACATTCTCAGTTCTTAATCGCCCTTAAGGCGTCTCTGGAGCTCAGCAACCTCCTCCTTCAGGCAGGTGTTTTCTTCTTTTAGCTCATCCCTCTCCTTCTGGGCCTTTGTCAAAAGATTTATAAGTTTCTGCCAGGATGAGGAGAACAGAATTGTGTCCAGTGCAAATCCAGATTAAGACAAAGAGTCACTGGCAGCGCCACTCCTCTTGTGTTTCTTGGAGGGTGTNCAGCACAACTCAAGGCAAAAATAAACAAGTACAAATATAATGCAAAGAAGAGAAGCTGTGAATCAATTATGTCATTCAAAAATAGAAAAAAGTTACATTTCAGAGCTACAAAATTTTCTCATTTTAAGAGCCCTAAGTTCTAGATGGGGGAGTAGTTGAAGGACTCTGCAGTTTAGTAGGAGAAGCCTCAGCAGCAGGAGTAGGAAGAGAGCCTGGACGTTTAGCGGAGGAAGTGGCTAGCAAATCCTCCATTGAAGGCTGTAAGAGTGAAGGGGTTGGGAGCTCGGAAGTCAGAGTTTCTGTAGGCTCTGGGGAAGGCAGGGGAAGAGGAATCTCAAGAGTTTCTGAGACAGGGACATCGACCTCTGTAAATGGTGAGTCTAGGGCTAGAGCTTGAGAGACGAGGTCGGCAGAGAAAAGGGCAGCCTCAAAAGCAAGAGGAGGTGTGGTGTTAACCATGGGATCGGCTGCCTCTGCCCTCTCCTCAGTAGGGGGATCAAAATTGAAATCTTGTCCAGGGTAGAGCTCCTCCACTGTATCTTGAAAGGCAAGCCACTTGGAAGCCCACTGAGTGGTGACATCATCAGCTAGCTTGGCAATTAGACTGTCTTTCTCCTTACCTGCCCTCTCCATCTTAAGCTTTTCCCAAAGAGTGTCTTTTGTTTTAGCCAGGAGGTCATATTCCCTCTTCATAGATCGATAAGAGCTCAGAGCCTCAAGGGACTCCTGACTGACTTTGAGTCATTCATCGATTTTCTGCCTGAGCTCCCTAGAGATTTTTCTAAGTTTCTCCTTAGTTTTTCTGGCCTCTTTCTTATAACTCCTGCTTTCACCCTCAATCCTCTCCTTCTCGACTTCCAAGTCCCTGTTTAGGGACGTCTGCTTCTCCATCTACTCCTGCAAATCCTAAATCTGAGCTTTGAGGTCGCTGTTTTCAAAGGACAACTCTGCAACCTTAAGCTTAAAAGTCCTAGAAGCGTGAATAGAACCCTCCATAGCTTGGATCCTTTTTAGCAGCCCACTAACGTGTATGACCATTTGAAAGCAAACCCAACCTAGGAGAAGCTCAGCTCAGAACGATCAAATAAAAAAGAAACATATAGATATACAAAGCAAAGCTTACGAAAGTAGCTGCAAAGAGGGCAGTAGAAATGGAACTTCCAAGTGGCATAGTGGAAGCCCGNAGTGTAGCTCGTATGGCTGCATGGATCTTCCAAGGCAGCTCACTACTTCTAGATGTCTAAGAGTTAAGCTCAGCTCATATGACTACATGGACCTTCCAAGGAAACTCCCTACTTCTCAAATACCTATAAACCTCAAGTTACACACTCTCTTCGCCAAATCCACCAAACACAAGTATAGCAATCTCCTAAGGTCAAACCTTAGTTTCGTTCCTCTAAAAGGAGCTCGGAGAGCCAATAGACTCGCAGTTCCAACAGAGTTGCTTTCAGAAGAACTCAGTTCTCCTCAAAGCAAAAAGGGAGCAAGGAAAGGATATAAAGTAAAATAGCACAACTCAAGGCAAAAATAAACAAGTACAAATATAATGCAAAGAAGAGAAGCTGTGAATCAATTGTGCCATTCAAAAACAGAAAAGAGTTACATTTCAGAGCTACAAAATTTTCTCATTTTAAGAGCCCTAAGTTCTAGATGGGGGAGTAGTTGAAGGACTCTACAGTTTAGTAGGAGAAGCCTCAGCAGCAGGAGTAGGAAGAGAGCCTGGACGTTTAGCGGAGGAAGTGGCTGGCAAATCCTCCATTGAAGGCTGTAAGAGTGAAGGGGTTGGGAGCTCGGAAGTCAGAGNATAGCGAGCACTAAGGACCTTCATTAGAGGTGGGCTCACCTCACTAGGACCTGTGAGCTCAACAGCTCTAAAGGCAACCCTTGCACCCTCGGCACTACCTGAGACACCGACTCCGCTCACCTTAGTCTTGTCCTTACTTGAATCTTTGGGCGTAGGGAGGGTAGATAGGGGAGTTTCCTCGGTGTTTTCCTCAGCTTCAGCAGAATCAACCCCAAAAAATTTGTCAATTTCCTCACCTACCACGCCTAAATCCGAGGTGTCCTCAACAGTCCTATCCCCTAAGAGGGAAATAAAGGAAGNAGTTTCTGTAGGCTCTGGGGAAGGCAGGGGAAGAGGAATCTCAAGAGTTTCTGAGACAGGGACATCGACCTCTGTAAATGGTGAGTCTAGGGCTAGAGCTTGGGAGACGAGGTCGGCAGAGAAAAGGGCAGCCTCAAAAGCAAGAGGAGGTGTGGTGTTAACCATGGGATCGGCTGCCTCTGCCCTCTCCTCAGTAGGGGGATCAAAATTGAAATCTTGTCCAGGGTAGAGCTCCTCCACTGTATCTTGAAAGGCAAGCCACTTGGAAGCCCACTGAGTGGTGACATCATCAGCNGCAAGAAAAAGGGAGTTTAAAGGTATGATAGAGGGGAGGAATATTTACGAAACATTCCCTGAGAGTTTGGGGAGCAACACAACAACTCCCAATAATGAAGACCCTAGCGGTCGAATAAGGGTCCAAGAAAAGGGGAATTCGAGATAGTGGTCGACCTCAATTTCTAAAATAGAAAAATCGAAAGGTCCAAAAATACAAGAACCACCCCAAATCTGAGGGATCCAGAACGAAGAGACCNACTAGCTTGGCAATTAGACTGTCTTTCTCCTTACCTGCCCTCTCCATCTTAAGCTTTTCCCAAAGAGTGTCGTTTGTTTTAGCCAGGAGGTCATATTCCCTCTTCATAGATCGATAAGAGCTCAGAGCCTCAAGGGACTCCTGANGATTTCTAAAATAGCAAAATCAAAAGGTCCAAAAATACAAGAACCACCCCAAATCTGAGGGATCCAGAACGAAGAGACCAACAGAGGGTAAAAAACGTACCTAGGAGAAAAGGAACAGTAAGCCAAAGCCAGAANCCTCAAGGGACTCCTGACTGACTTTGAGTCATTCATCGATTTTCTGCCTGAGCTCCCTAGAGATTTTTCTAAGTTTCTCCTTAGTTTTTCTGGCCTCTTTCTTATAACTCCTGCTTTCACCCTCAATCCTCTCCTTCTCGACTTCCAAGTCCCTGTTTAGGGACGTCTGCTTCTCCATCTGCTCCTGCAAATCCTAAATCTGAGCTTTGAGGTCGCTGTTTTCAAAGGACAACTCTGCAACCTTAAGCTTAAAAGTCCTAGAAGCGTGAATAGAACCCTCCATAGCTTGGATCCTTTTTAGCAGCCCACTAACGTGTATGACCATTTGAAAGCAAACCCAACCTAGGAGAAGCTCAGCTCAGAACGATCAAATAAAAAAGAAACATATAGATATACAAAGCAAAGCTTACGAAAGTAGCTGCAAAGAGGGCAGTAGAAATGGAACTTCCAAGTGGCATAGTGGAAGCCCACTGGATGTCAGATTTGGGGAGGATGGAAGCAATGACCTCAGTAGCACGCTTTACGTTATCAATCAGGGAGCTCGAGCTTGCCTCAGCACTCCCCCTTTTTCACTTTTGCAAATCTTTGAATGTTTTAGAGATGGTCCCTCAGAGGTACAATGGGGAATAGCTCCCGACAGAACGCGAGAAACCATCTCTAAAGCCCTCCCAACCTCTGCTGAAGAGGGAGAAGTGGGGGGCAGATCTGGCTTAAAGCCCCACTAGAAGGGGACAGCCCAGTCCCAGTCTCTTGGGAGAGAGAGGTCTGCATAGCTTTTGGGGAGACCGAGGAGGTTGGGGGCCCCACTGGGGTCGCTTAAGGTGAAGCAGACGTCGCCTCCAGCCATGGAACTTTGGAAGCTAAACCACTCCCTGATCTAGCCTTAGCCTTGCGTTTGTTTCCACTCCTGTTCTTTCTCATCAAAGATAGCTTGACATTTTGGTCTTTCACAGTTGGTTCCATCGAAGAAAAGCCTGGAAACCCAAGGAAGTATCAACATAAAAAATGGGAGGGAGGAAGTAAGTTTAAAAAAAAAGAGAAAGAAAGAAAAGAAAATAGGGCAAGGGTGAAGGTGGAAAGGAACGTTACGTGCTACCTCCTCAACTCTGACAATGGAGAGTGGAATAGGGGCTTCTATTGTTACCTCTGGAAGGTTGAAAAGTTCCATTAATAGGGAGACAGTGGGAGCACCGAGCTTGTGTAGCTTGAAGAAAAAAAAGGAGGTTACCTCTGGAAGGTTGAAAAGTTCCATTAATAGGGAGACAGTGGGAGCACCGAGCTTGTGTAGCTTGAAGAAAAAAAAGGAGGTCCACTAGGACACCCCATAAGTTGGGAGACAGTTGAGCTAGACAGATGTTGAAATGTTGAAGGACACTCTTGATAAAAGGGTGTAAGGGAAAGCGCAGACCATTCTCAAAGGCAGCAACAAAGAAACAAACCTTCTTATGGACCTGTGATACAAATGGGGTGAACTTATCTGGGTACCAGAATTGAACTCCTGGAGGAAAATCGTAGCGAGCACTAAGGACCTTCATTAGAGGTGGGCTGACCTCACTAGGACCTGTGAGCTCAACAGCTCTAAAGGCAACCCTTGCACCCTCGGCACTACCTGAGACACCGACTCCGCTCACCTTAGTCTTGTCCTTACTTGAATCTTTGGGCGTAGGGAGGGTAGATAGGGGAGTTTCCTCGGTGTTTTCCTCAGCTTCAGCAGAATCAACCCCAAAAAATTTGTCAATTTCCTCACCTACCACGCCTAAATCCGAGGTGTCCTCAACAGTCCTATCCCCTAAGAGGGAAATAAAGGAAGGGGTGACTTTAGAAGAGGAAGACATGGTGGGGCAAGAAAAAGGGAGTTTAAAGGTATGATAGAGGGGAGGAATATTTACGAAACATTCCCTGAGAGTTTGGGGAGCAACACAACAACTCCCAATAATGAAGACCCTAGCGGTCGAATAAGGGTCCAAGAAAAGGGGAATTCGAGATAGTGGTCGACCTCGATTTCTAAAATAGCAAAATCAAAAGGTCCAAAAATACAAGAACCACCCCAAATCTGAGGGATCCAGAACGAAGAGACCAACAGAGGGTAAAAAACGTACCTAGGAGAAGAGGAACAGTAAGCCAAAGCCAGAATCGGGGACAAAGAGCAAATCTCGTCGAAACCTTGGATTGAATCAGGAAGAATCGTTTCCTCAGCGAAACCCTAGTGGCACCAGCAAGATCGAAAGATTGAAAGTCACAGAAAAAACAGAGGGAAAAAGTGCAGAGAGGGAGTTCAAAGGATAGAATGAACCACTCCCCCTCAATTCGGAAGAATTTAAAGCTAACAGTACAGAGTGGAGAACGTGCATAAGAAACGAGGAAGTGAAATGATTGCCTTAAATCGTCAAAAACCTATTCACACGTAAATCGAGGTTTGCATCTGAAGGTCAGTCCTGTTTAGGCCTCAGCTCAGCCCCCACCTAAGTTCACTTAGAGTAAGGGCTGGGGGGCAACTGATAGTACTCAGAATAATTTCCAAGCATAAGGTCAAATCAGGAGGTCAGACAAGCAGGTCTGAAAAAGAAGTCAGGAAAGACACACAGAGCCCAGGTCAGAACTAGAGCTTCCCCCCAGGCGTGCCAACAGCGGAAGTGAATAGCTGGATGATAACATAAATCTGTTAGGTGGCAAAGAGCCGTACTCAAGGCATAAAATCCTTAATCAGCCAAGATCCTCTCCTAAGATTAAGGAGAGTTCCTTGGATAAATAGAAAGGATCTAGGTGCAGATCCCATAAAACTAGGAACAGCCCTATAAATATTATGTAACTTTCCCAAAGCAGGGAGAGAACCCTAGTAACATATGTTCTACCCTGTAAACCTTCTGAAGAGTGAGGAAAAAGAAAAGGAGCAAGAATCTCCATTGAGGAGTGGACTAGCCAAGCTTCCAAGCTGGTGAATTACTATACTTTTATTGTGCAAGTCTCCCCCTAATCCCCTAGTAATCTCAAACACAAATTACACAAGCCCCGCAGCTCAATTCCCAGTTGCCAAGTGTAATCCATTCTCTCTGCTCATCCACACTAATTTACACCATCACATTCAAAATATAATAGAAAGTTAGTTGGGCTCTTTAAATGTAGAGAGTCAAATAAGGTCTCTGTTTTAGCAAATCTAAATAGAGAGCGTATTGGCGCTTGATTTTGATAATTGACTCTCTAAAATATAGAGTTGAGTGAGAGCAGAGAGGCCATTAGATATATTCTTACTCTTATATATTGATACATTATCCTGAATAACTCATTCATTTACAATGCACAAACAAGTAATTGTGTGTAGAATTAGTTGTGAAACTAGGCGCGGGTTGGGCAAATTAGAGTTTCAACCCAAGTATAACACGAGGTATAAAAACTACAACCCTAATCCAACTCAAGCCTGAACTACTTAACTTGAGTACTACCCAAGTTAATTNTGTGAAACTAGGCGCGGGTTGGGCAAATTAGAGTTTCAACCCAAGTATAACACGAGGTATAAAAACTCCAACCCTAATCCAACTCAAGCCTGAACTACTTAACTTGAGTACTACCCAAGTTAATTNAAGCCTGGAAACCCAAGGAAGTATCAACATAAAAAATGGGAGGGAGGAAGTAAGTTTAAAAAAAAAGAGAAAGAAAGAAAAGAAAATAGGGCAAGGGTGAAGGTGGAAAGGAACGTTACGTGCTACCTCCTCAACTCTGACAATGGAGAGTGGAATAGGGGCTTCTATTGTTACCTCTGGAAGGTTGAAAAGTTCCATTAATAGGGAGACAGTGGGAGCACCGAGCTTGTGTAGCTTNTTTCTTAAAACTCAAGTTAGCTAATTCGGGCTAATTTTGAGCTTATATTTCGGATTAATCCGGGCTCATAATTCAGGTTGAATTCTGTAAGGGACCTTAAGAAGAAACCTAGCCGACCGACACTTACCTTAAGAAGAAACCTAGCCGACCGACACTTACTCCTTCTAAACTACTGACATTTGCCTCACAGCACCTGGCCGACCGGAAAATAGGCTTGCTGGAGCTAGCCAACCAGTAGCTTGCTACAAGGAACCTAAGGCCCTGCCAACTAACAGGCATTTTGGCCANAATTCAGGTTGAATTCTGTAAGGGACCTTAAGAAGAAACCTAGCCGACCGACACTTACTCCTTCTAAACTACTGACATTTGCTTCACAGCACTTGGCCGACCGGAAAATAGGCTTGCTGGAGCTAGCCGACCAGTAGCTTGCTACAAGGAACCTAAGGCCCTGCCAACTAACAGGCATTTTGGCCATGCCTCGGAAGGCACCTTACTTCCACACCCTATGCTTGCCCACCTCCACTAGACGAGTCCTACTCAGCCTAAGGATTAACTTAGAACCTGAAGTCCTAGTACGATACTACTCCAAATATCTAGGAGTTGGTGATAAGACACTAAGGAATAATAGTCCTAGTCTAATATTATCCCGAATTTTGAGGGGTTAGTGATAAGGTTGATCCTATCATAACCTAGAGTTTGGGTTCCTTTGAGACATAACTTCCTATCACTATAAATAAAAGGGATTCAATCCTAGCATATTCACTACATATTATCTTCGATCACTTTCTAACTTAAGCATCGGAGTTCCTTTGGCCGCCTTCTGTCATCAGTCACTTGGATGTTCTCTTATTTACTCAAGACTTCCTAGCCATCCTCTCCGTTCGTACGAGGTGGAGACTCATAGTATGAAATTATCCCCGCATAAATTCAAAACATGCAAAATAGAAGGGGGGAAAGGGAAAAAAACTAAACCATCAAGAAAAGCAATTTACACTTCATGCTTCAAACTAGTAATGGCACAAATCCTAAGTTAGGTAGCGAAGAATTATGTATATATTCACATTCACATTATATATATGTATACAGATGGGTATGTGTGTATAGAAAGAATAAAGAGAGATTAGGGAATATATTTGACGGGGGATCAGCTTCAATGTGAACTCTGACAAGGGAATCGAAGACTCTCTTGTTAAGTTCTTAGAGTATTTCTGAGAGTAGTCTGCTTATTCCAGATGTGGGAACAATGTCACCTTCTTGTGTATTTCATCAGCGGCCACCACTCTTTCTTCTTATGTCATACTATTAAGACCATAATTAAGAAGAAGAAGCCTTGGCAATGAACCAATGGTACAAAGAAGAGTTTCGTGACATCAATTTTGAGAGTGATCCTGCCAAAAACGAAAAGGGGGAGAGAGAGACGAAAGCTCGAGAGATACTGAGAAAGGAGGAGGTTTGATGTCTCAAACCCTAGTCTTTCTCTTTATATATACATAAATTATATAAATTTTTTAAACATATCAGTTTGAGTTCGAGTTCATTATTTCGGATTGGGTTTGGGTTGAACCTGTGAATACGAGTATGACTCGAATTTAATTCGGGTTGAGATTTCTTTTGTTGAAGCCCAGTCCAAAATTTAAAAACTTCAACCCAAGAATCTCATGAATGTAGGTTGATTAGCATAAATCTACACATTGAACATATATGGTCCATCCACCACAAACACAAACCATCCAATCAATCCCCACAGGGCCACAACATTTAGGAAAAATGTATACCGACATAATTGATGAATCATTTCTAGCAACAATATACTAGCCCACATCCTCACACCTACGAACAAATAGTGGTTTGACAACTCGCAAGGAACCAACTCCACTAGGAGTGATCGAAAACCATCAAACTCATCAAGGTAGAAAAACCTCTAATACTTTTTGACTTGAATTCGAGTGTAATCTACATTTATCACACCCACCCATACAAAAGATAATTCTATACTTTTCATACAATCCATATATCTCACAATTTGTATTTTCATAATTCTCAAAATAGACGAGTAATCTAATTAAAATATGCAAACGATCGTAAAAAAATATATCAAACTTGACCATAATCAATTATCAAGAACATGTGATTTTGGATGTAAAATCGTGTATTTATTCAAGAAACGAATTATGTAATCAAAAGAGTATGAAAAAACATTGTGTATATATCATAAATATTAGAAATTGAATAAAAAAGATACATATAATAACCCTAAGCCTCAATGAATAGATTTGAGAAAGAAATTATACTTAATCCACGAATAATTGATTCTAATGTGGTTTGGTGTGATTCTCAATTGTCAATCCTTCAAGAACAAACCTGTTGATCTTCTTTTCTTTTTAACCAAACCGTCTTACACTTCCTAGGTTGAAAAAAATGTATAAGAACCCTAAAATGTGTCTCTGGGGTATTTATAGTGTCAAAATCAAAGAAAACACTCAAACCATTTCAGGCTTGACTTCGAACATGCATCTAGATAAGTGTTTTTTTTTTGGTGTCTGGAAAGACTAAACTCGTTGCAAAATGTGTCTGGACACGATATTCTCGCATTCAGACGCGGGAAACTTTCTGGCCCGAACTTCCAGTTCGATTTTAACTTAGTTAGAAGTCAATTTATGAGAGTATGAAATACACTTTTGTAACTCTTGAAGTCTACTTTTTAATGTCGTAAGAATCAGCTTAATCGGACATTGAGATAACAAATTATGGCCAAAATACTGAGATAATGTCAAATTCCTTCATACCTAAATTCCCTCCAAAATACGTTTTAACCTGGAACACCTTCACACTTCATATTACATATCTTCGGATTTTTCAACCTCATAGATTCAATGGCAGCATTATTTGGCCTAAAAATATTTAGAAATTTATCTAGTCACATTTCTGAAGCTTAAACACAATCGAAACTATATTTTGAACCGACAGTCAGTATGCGTGAAACTCAAACTTCATGATCAACATTTCTATAATGATTTAAAATTTCTACTATCATATTATTTATCTTAAGAGAACTTTTAAAATAATCTTATATTTATTTAATTATAATATAGAAATTTTATAATTGAGCTCAGATTGACTCGCCCAAATTTCACTGCTATGTAGAATCCACTAAAACATCAAAAAATCGAACTCCATCCTCCCTTTTCACCTTACAAATGCAGAATATCACAATGGTCCTTGATACATTCACAAACCCCCCAACCCATCAATACACAGCCATCCCACTTCTTCCCTACCTTCCAATTAAAAAGAAAAGTTTCAAATAAAAAAATAGATTAATTACACTAGAAGTTCCCAAAGTATAGAATTTGTCTTATTTTGATCCCTGAAATATTGAATATATTTCTATCTAATCCCTCAAGCAGATAATATCCAAATTACTAACGATTTTTTATCATAAATTTGTCATGTAATACTTAAATATGAAAATAAAAAATTTGGGTAATTCTTAACCAAATTTGGGTAGTTTTGACAAAAAAGAGTAATATGTGTAGTTCTTGATCAAAATTTAGATAACTCATGATCAAAACTGTGTAATTTAGGTAGTTCTTTGATAATAATTTTGGGTTAAATTTTGGTCAAAAATTATCTAAATTATTTTTTTTACAATTTTTAGTATTACGTGACAAGTTTATAATAAAAAAATTATTAATAATTTAGACGTTGTCTATTTAAGGGATCGCATAAAAATATATTAAATATTTTAATGACTAAAATAATATAATTGAGATATTAATAATCAAAATAAGATAAATTTATCTTATACTTTAAGAATTTTCACTGTAATTAATCCTAGAAAATTAGACAGGGGCACTTTTGTACTTTAAACTGTTGGACTTCCTTTTTAAAACACCCCCCACCTCTTCCGCGCCACCTTGCGCTCATTCCCCTCTTCCCTTCCCTTCCCTTCTCTCTCTCTCTCTCTCTCTCTTCCCCACTACATCCATGGATCCCGTTAACGATTGGGGTAACACCCCTCTCGGCACCGTCGACCCAGAAATCCACGACCTCATAGAGAAAGAAAAACGCCGGCAATGTCGAGGAATCGAGCTAATCGCCTCCGAGAACTTCACCTCCTTCGCCGTCATCGAAGCCCTCGGCAGTGCCTTAACGAACAAATACTCCGAAGGCATGCCCGGAAATCGATACTACGGCGGCAACGAATTCATCGACGAGATCGAAAACCTCTGCCAATCTCGAGCCCTCATGGC
This sequence comes from Ilex paraguariensis, assembly GCA_963454935.2. Lineage (NCBI taxonomy): Eukaryota > Viridiplantae > Streptophyta > Magnoliopsida > Aquifoliales > Aquifoliaceae > Ilex > Ilex paraguariensis. The sequence continues at coordinate 592,980 of CAUOFW020001925.1, forward strand.
CTTCCACCTCGACCCCACCAAATGGGGTGTCAATGTCCAGCCATATTCGGGTAGTCCAGCTAATTTCGCTGCGTACACAGCTGTGCTTAACCCACATGATCGGATTATGGGTCTGGATTTGCCTTCTGGAGGACATTTGACTCATGGGTATTATACTTCTGGTGGGAAAAAGATCTCCGCCACTAGTATTTACTTTGAATCTTTGCCTTATAAGGTAAAAATTTTAGAATGATAATTGTGATAAGCCCAAATCTTAGATTCATATCTGCATTTGGCATAGTTGGTTTTATAGGGAGAATGATAGAAATGAAGACGGGATAGCTTCAGCTCTTATTGATTTGTTCTTATTTTGAATTCAATTGTTGATCTTTTCTTGGTTTACTTGCTTGTTATTAGGTGGATTCGAAGACTGGGTATATTGATTATGATAAGTTGGAGGAGAAGGCGATGGATTTCAGGCCAAAACTGATTATTTGCGGAGGGAGTGCATACCCCAGGGACTGGGATTACAAAAGGTTCAGAGAAGTTGCTGATAAGTGTGGAGCTCTTTTGCTTTGTGACATGGCTCATATCAGTGGCCTTGTTGCTGCTCAGGTATAATTATCGATGTTCTTTTCTTTCAATTGCGGTTATTATACGTGTCTTTTACTTTTGGTACAATAGGATCAGTATTTGGGTTTAAAATTGTTTTTATGATAATGGATGTGGTGATTTGGGTTTTGGTTGGTCGAATTAGGTTGATTTTGGGGAGTTTGCTCCTGGATTTTTTTTTATAATTTTTGGTGTCTTGATGAAATGCGGAGATCCGCATTTAGGAATTAGAAATGTTGGTTCAATGTTGACACCTAACATTTTCTTGCCCGTTTAATTTTTGATTGCATTGTGCTTTGAAATTAGATGTACCAGAAAAATTGTTTTTACATTAGATTTTTGTGAATCTGGTTTCAGTAAGATGTGTAATGTGTGTGTTGGTTGTGAAAAACTAGGTTACATTTTGTCTGAAAACAGGTGGCTAGGCTTTTTCATTGTTTTTCTCTGTGGTGTTGGTGCTACTTATTTGAATAGTTCATGCAGGTCTTCATCCTTGCTTAAAGTTACTTTCTAGAATGACATTCATATGATGTTTTAGTCATTTTAGCATTGGGCTTCTGACCTGCAAATAGATTAAATATCCAAGATCTCTGTTTTATGACACTATTTTAGATCTGAAGATTATACAATTGGCATTGGTTGCTTTGTCTGCAATGGTGTTTTTTCAATGATGTGGTCCTGACGGTGTCATGAAGTGTCTTTATTTGATAAATGTGAACAAGATCCAAACCTGCTTTTGTATATTTAATTATGCAGGCTATTGATAAAAAAGAGAATGCAATATATGGTTGTAAATGGTTGCGAACAAAATTTCTGGATCTAGTAATTAGGTGGGAAATGTAAGATGTGGAGGAGAGCTTAGATGTATACACATTCCTATTTCGGGCTTTTAATATAATTTATTTGGTTAATTGCTTTTTACCTCCTAGTGGTTTTGGCTAAAAGCACCTTATTTACCTGACATTTAAAATTATGCACATTACCTCTTATAGTTGTGTATCAAAGTAAAATGATTATTTATTATTATCTAAGTTAATGGAGAGTGTGCTCCACATGCCCAAAACATGTTGTGGGTTTTGTTTCCATTGTTTCCCTCCAAAAAAGACATTGTCTAAGTACCTAAAATACCCTTTATAATATATGGTATAATACCCAATCGGTCTTAGATCAAAAAACATGCAAGGAAAACATAAGTGATTTTTAGCCCGGATCAAAACCTCACTTGAAGAAAAAAGAGACTCAACATGTTTGATTGAAATGTGTTGACTTGTTGTCATGTTCCATTAGTTTTATGTTCAAGAGTAAATCAAATAAAAAGTTGATTTTAAAACGTGGGTATTATATTAATTTTTTAATTTTGTTAACGGCGTTGATTATTTCATTTTAGTACATAACTCTAAGGGCGTAATGTGCATAATTTTAAGATAAGGTGTTTTTAGCCAAAACCATAGTGGGGGTAAAAAGTAATTAACCCTAATTTATTCTACTACATTCGAATCACAGGGCAATTTTTGTGAACAACCTGAACATCAAAAGTGTTTGAGCACTAACTTGAATTTCTTTGCAAAATGACCGTTCGAATTAGTGACAATAAGAATTTAAATTATCATCATTGTCGACATTTTTTCTTTATAAAAATTGGCTTTAAGTTCTNCAACCTGAACATCAAAAGTGTTTGAGCACTAACTTGAATTTCTTTGCAAAATGACCGTTCGAATTAGTGACAATAAGTATTTAAATTATCATCATTGTCGACATTTTTTCTTTATAAAAATTGGCTTTAAGTTCTTGATTATTCTCTTAGATCTTGTTGATTAGGGGATTTTGTTTTCATTCTTACAGTTCTTTTCTCTGGTTGTAGGAAGCTGCAGATCCCTTTGAGTACTGTGATTTGGTCACAACCACAACCCATAAGAGCTTGAGGGGCCCTAGGGCTGGTATGATCTTCTACCGGAAGGGCCCTAAACCAGCCAAGAAGGGTCAGCCAGAAGATGCAGTTTACGACTTTGAGGACAGGGTCAACTTTGCTGTTTTCCCTTCTCTCCAAGGTGGTCCTCACAATCACCAGATAGGTGCTTTGGCTGTTGCTCTGAAACAGGCCATGTCTCCCGGGTTCAAGGCCTATGCCAAGCAAGTCAAGGCCAATGCAGTTGCCCTTGGAAACTACCTTATGAGCAAAGGCTACAAACTCGTCACTGGCGGGACTGAGAACCACCTTGTTCTATGGGACCTGCGCCCTCTTGGATTGACTGGTGAAAAGATTGAATTATTCAGTTTATGGGAGTAATTTTTGACAGACGTTAGTGTACATTAAAAATCTTCATTATCCTTTGCTGCTATTGCAGGCAATAAGGTTGAGAAGCTCTGTGATCTATGCAACATTACTGTGAACAAGAATGCTGTTTTTGGTGACAGCAGTGCCTTGGCCCCTGGAGGTGTTCGGATTGGTAAGAATTGCTGCTGCAAATACTTTATCTGTTAGTTAGAACTACTAGTGTTTGGACATTAATGTGAATGTCCATTTGTAAGCAACTTTTGAGAAGAACAAGTTCTGCTGCTCACAAAAGAGCATTTTCTGCAGAATTTCAAATGACAATCTTAGGGAATAAAAGGTGGACATGAAGATGGAGTCTTAAACTTCGAATAGCTTATCTTGAAATCCGTTTTGTCCGAACTTACCCAAACGGTTCTTTATGATTTTCCTTCTGACCAAACCTAATAAAATATCCAACTAAGGTGGTCCATGATCAAGTTAATATGATGCAGGCGCTAGATAAGATAGCTTAATATTTAAGATAAATGTGAAGAAAATATGAATAGCAAAGAAACAGAAAATAAGAAACTTGGGCAGAAGTCTTTCATTGCTTTCTGTACACTCCAGCGACCAACCCTTCTTTCCAACAATCAGTACCACATTAGACTGTTGTCCATCTTTCCTTCACTTGCCTTGAGGAATGCAATTTTGACTCTGATTACGTTTAAATATTTAATATCCTTGCAGTTTAAGGCAGGCCCCAGTGTGTTACTTGTTTTTCTGTAAAACATTAAAGTTGCTTTCTATGCACTCTATCAACCAATCCATCTATTCACAGACCAGCAATGCATGTAGACTGGTGTCCATGTGATGTAGGACAGCTGTGTAAAATCAAAATATGGGTTGTTTAGGGCTGTGACAGTAACTTGAACAGTAAAATAGGATGTGACCAGTAACGTAAATAGTAAAATAGGCTAGGAATCACTCCTAGGGTTCCTTAGGCATCATACCTAGGGTTAGAATTGCATCACACAAGAAGCATGTAATTGCTGAAATTTATGAAATATCTCTCTATATCTTTTATTAAAAGTAACACTAATTATAGCATTAAATATATATAGAGTTCTAAGTACTCGNGAAGCATGTAATTGCTGAAATTTATGAATATCTCTCTATATCGTTTATTAAAAGTAACACTAATTATAGCATTAAATATATATAGAGTTCTAAGTACTCGTAATCCCAAAAGATTAGAATTGCAAAGTCTCTAGGACTCCAAAAACTCTAGGTCCCTAAAAATTAGAAAACTAAAATTAACTAGAATTAAGACTTTAAATTCTAGAATATTCACTAGAATTTGACTCAAAAATAAGAACCATTCCAAAAAANTATATATAGAGTTCTAAGTACTCGTAATCCCAAAAGATTAGAATTGCAATGTCTCTAGGACTCCAAAAACTCTAGGTCCCTAAAAGTTAGAAAACTAAAATTAACTAGAATTAAGACTTTAAATTCTAGAATATTCACTAGAATTTGACTCAAAAATAAGAACCATTCCAAAAATTTTAGAAATTACAAAAATACCTCTGGCTCTAAAAAAATATTAAAAGGACATATAAATTACTAATACCAGTAAAATGACTTAAAATAAGACTCAAAATACAATAATGTAAGGTTCCATATGAATTTTTGTCTTGATGAAAAGTCAATTTCATTATCTTTCACATCTTCGAATTTGCGCTTCCTTGAACATCTTATGGATTGCATCACCATGTTTGCTTGACCTGTCTTGAGGAATGCAGTTTTGCTGTTTGAATACATTTATATTTATATATAATTTAATAGGCAAGACCCCAATGTGTATTTCTTTTCCTGCAGAACATGAGAGTTGAAAACAACCATTCTAAATAAAAGTTTTGGTGTTAATCAGTGCCTTTGTTCTTTCTGTTTGTAGGTGCTCCAGCCATGACTTCAAGAGGTTTGGTTGAGAAGGACTTCGAGCAAATTGCAGAGTTTCTCCACAGAGCTGTGACCATCACCTTGAAGATCCAGAAGGAGCACGGAAAGCTTTTGAAAGACTTCAACAAGGGTCTGGTGAACAACAAAGACATCGAGGAACTGAAGGCTGACGTTGAGCAGTTTTCATCCTTGTTTGACATGCCCGGCTTCTTGATGTCCAAAATGAAGTACAAGGAATAGGTCTGAACTCTGTTCTTTCTGGTGTTTGACTCATAAAGTTTTCACTTCAAGTTTCTTAATTCAGTGTCCACGGCAATGAGAAATAAGTCATCTATTTGCCTCTTGTTTTTGTATTGTAGGTGAAGTTATTTGCTCTATTAACATCGTAGGTGGCTCAGGTTGTGAGAGTCTGAGTTGTGGTGTTACTAAATAAGTTAATGCATTGTATTTGCTTTCATTTCTTCCATTCCACTGATTCGGTTCTGAGTAAGAGTTACTTCACTTGTGTTTATAGTATATTGAAATTAAAATTTAGGATTAATTGCACTTTTGATTCATAAAGTATGATTTTTTTGTTAGATTAATATTCAATGTATCAATTTTATCAATTTGGTTCCTAAAATATTCAGTTCGTGTCATTTTGATCTCCACATAGATGGACCATTAAGTTTTTTTACAGAAGTGATCACGTGTCATTTTTTTAGACGGTATCATGTTGTTACAAATTAGGTATTTTAGGGACCAAATAGACATTAAACGCGTACTTTGAGGACTAAAAGTGTATTTTACGCTCTCTTTTTAATTTGTTATAAGGTGTTTAAGTTTGTATTGATTATTTTCTAGCCTTGGTGGTTAGCCACCGTGGCTTGAGCTTGAGTTGGGTACCCTATTCGTTTTGTTTATTTCTGTGCTGGTTTTCAATTCTTTCTTAAAATGCAGGGTACAGTGTACGAATTTGTGGAGGTCCTCAAAGTCGATGGAGAGCTTGTCGCAGGTTATATGTTGTATATCACATTCAAAGCCCAGGATGCTGCAACTGCTGATGGAGAAGATGATTCTACTAAAATATTTCAAGCCCTGGTGTGTCGTGGGATAGTTAAAAACGAAGTCGATTTTTGTAGGCTGAAACCCAAACCGAGTCATTCAATAAGAGATTTGAATTCCGGTTGGCTAGGGCCAAAATCTGTTAGGTTGATTAATCCGTGGCTCGGCAAGAGACACTCTACCTTTGTCATATTGTTCTACTTTTGTCACGTGTCCCTATTAAATGATCTAACTATGAGCAATAATACTTTGAGCCAACTACATACCATTGGTTTTCATTCGTAGCTTACGTTTTCTCTTGGATCATCAATATTTATAAAAAGATCCAATTTTATTTACCTCAATAACTCTGGGTTTAATTGTTTTGAAACTCTATCACCATCTAAATTATTGTTTACAATGTTTAAAACTCTCTGTTAGTTATTTTTTTTGATTGAAACGATCTTGAATTTCATTAAGAGGAAGCATTTAGATCATGTTGGAGGAGAGACAACAAGAGCACACAAGACACTGCCCTCTCCATTACATAGGATCCATACAACTTTTTCAGAAATTTTGCTAAACTATTGGCCACCTCGTTGCTTTTTCTACGAACCCATGATACAGAGAACTCCGAAAACCCGACAGAATAGCCCTTAATTTGATCAACAAATTTGCCAATTTCAGAGTAATCTGTAGTTCTTCATCATATTGCTTCAATGATCTGTTTAGAATCACCTTCTAACACGACTATATCATATACGGCCTCAATTCTTTTGCAAAAACACAGCACAAACGCCCCTTGCCAGTCTCTAACTACAACCCCCACACCAGCGCAGCCGATTGAGTCAAATACCGCTCCATCAAAATTAATTTTAACCACCCCGAATGCAGGAGTAATCCATTGGTCATCATGAGATATGCTCATGTTGTGATCTATACGAGTTACAAAATTGAATTGCCACTACTGATTGAGGTATGAACTAGTAAACTCAGTAATCTGGTCAGGAGAACTAGAGGGTTCTCCAAACCTGACCTTATTCCTGTTAAACTATATCGACCAAAGTGTGGTAAAAAACACACAAAGCTGCTCAGAAGTTAGATTAATACTCAACAAATGGAGTGGTAGATTCACAAATTTTTAAATTTCTTCTTGAAGTATAAAAAGCTAATCAAAATTGAAAATCTCATAAAGTGTATGAATTAAATTCTTTCCTATGACAAGATCTACGAGAGGTAAGTGATAGACAACTTCAATCTTATTATAGACACGCTAATTCCTAAACTTGAATGTTTGATCTATCATTTCAATATAGGGGCATTTGTCATGACTTTGAACCCAATACGTAGAAATATGTTGAAAATTAAGTAGGACTCGATTTCAAATCGTATTGGAGTATAAACAACTCTTTAACCATTCAAACACCACCACTTAAAAACCCACAAATTGACTATGAAGATGTTATTGCAATTAAAGGGTATGGCTCATTAGGAGTCTCACACAACAAATCCCATGAGATAAAGACTAAATCTGTTTCTTAGGATATGGTAAAAGATTTAGTTTCACTTAATGCAGATATTGCTTCCTTTGGTAGACAATGACAACTGTGACTGCGTAGTTTAAATGACACTCCTTTATCTTCTTATTATTAGCCTATTCCAACACAATTAGTGCCCCAAACATGCATCAGGTCCACAAATACAAAATCTAAGAACTATAAATAATGGCCCCTCTATCCCATTCTAAATACACACCATCTTCTCTTTACATTCTTGAAGGGATTTGTATTCTTCGTGCTGATAAACAATGATTACTGAGTCGGGTGCTCGGAAAGAGGTAGCAGTGGTAGTGATGACCATGTTACTTCTTCTTGTAGTAGTATTGGTGGTGCATGCCAAAGGCCACAACACAAAGGTGAATTGTGTCCCAGAGTGCTACTCCGAATGCCTGCAAATTAAGATATTCACTTTGCGTGAATGTAGGAACGAGTGTGTGTATGCTTGTGACAAAACAGTTCATGGCGGCGTAGCCAGTGGCCGTGATGAAAATCAACGAATTATCGATGAATCTGAAGATGGCGTCGTGTTATCTGTTTCGGAGTAGAATTGCGGGAAGAAGTAGTGCAAGACAGTTAACACTTTTATGCTATCTGTCATTTGTTCTCGAGGAAGCTGGTGTTAATCTTGTTCTTCATAGTTATGAAAATTTTAGGACAAACTTTTTGTACACATACTCCTGGTTTCATGAAATTTTTGTAATGTACAGGTTAATGCATCTTTCTTTTTTGTGTTTAATAAGACCTATACAAAGCAGTAAGTTATCCAAAGATCCTCTTTCTATTGGTGGGCTAGTTACATATATAGAACATATGGAATAGTGACGGAGTCAGAAAAATATTCTATGGTTAGAACTCTAACACATTTTATTCTAATCGATAAAAATAAGATGACATATTTATACTATTTATTTCATAAATGATTCTTAAAAAATGTATGCGTATATGTGTACAACAGAAAAAGAGATTAATTATAGTCTTTTATTGAAAATGATGTTAATTGTAATTAGTTACAATTGACATAACAAATTTTCATATTTTGATAAAGTTGTATGATGACTTCATTATTAATGACTAATAAAATTAATACCAAACTCATATATGTGCACATATACCACGTATTTTTTATTTTAAAATTTTGTGAGCAAAATCACAATTCTCTATTAGGTTTTAAACTCAATGCTAAAGTGCACATCAATAATAAATGGTCAAGTTGATCAAAAAATTTTAAAATAAACCCAATATGTCCGAAGTGTGTCAATTGTTAGTCATTTAGATATGAGTTTGTACTAATTATTATGATAAGAAAATAGAGTAATGTCATAGGGACCTAATTCAATGTAGTTGTTAGATTAGTTGTGGGTTCTAAAGTTAGATAAAACCCATTTCTAAATCAATAGTTATATTGGATTAGGTCTCCAAATTCAATCTCAATAACAATTTTTAAAAAATAAATAGGTTGACATTAATTAGATATATTTAATATATATATATATATATATATATAAAACATGATATATTTCAATAAGTTCATTCGACAGTCTCAAATAAATTCATCTAACGGCAACCAACATCCTTCTCAAAACCATTTATATTGCTAATGGTAAAACAAAAATTGAGGGTGGGCACATGCCTACCCCGGTCCTTAAGTGGTTCTGCCACTATTATGGAAAGAATTTAAGTGGATGAAATTAATAATTTCATATTAATTTATTCAAAAATGGAAGAATTAAGAAAATAGAGAGGGAAGGTTTTCTAAGAGCTCCTTCCGTTTCGCTAATTTGGTTGTTTATATACAAATAGATTTCGAAACTAGTTGGGTAGTCAGTAAGATATTCTTTCATATCCTATACCCTGTCTCATTCTCTATTTTCTGAAGTTTTGATTTTTGAATATGCTATTTAAACATAAAATTTTAATTTAATTTAATTTTTTGACATTATGATATAGTTTTATCAGAACCATTGGATCAAGAGCAAGTTTCAATGTTTTAAGTGTCTCACAATCAATCTAAAAGTCATAATAAATCAGGTCAGCAAATTAAATTAGATTTTTAAGTCTAAATAACATTAATTGTTCTTAATTTTTTAACTCATCATAATTACTAATTTCCTTTGGGGCCACTTTGTTGTCCAAAACTTTTATATATTAGTTATTGCACACGTATATTGAACGTTGACTTCTTGAAAAGTAGCTAAAAATCCCCAAAAAAAAAAAAAATCAATATGAACCACTATGGCAAACCTCAAATGAATTGGTTGTTATGAAAATAAAAATTCTATGCTTCCCAAAACATATCCCAAATTCTCCAACCCAAATGCTTATTTATCACGCATTAGAGGAATAAACTGATTGTTTGGGCCNAATGAAAATAAAAATTCTATGCTTCCCAAAACATATCCCAAATACTCCAACCCAAATGCTTATTTATCACGCATTAGAGGAATAAACTGATTGTTTGGGCCTCACAACGGTCTAGAAGCATTTGGGATGGATAATTTCAGATATATTTTGAGAAGTATAACATTGTTCGAGAAGAAATTTATCTGTAGAGAGAAAACCGGTTTAGTCATTAAGTTATAATTACAATCCCTAATAGATTAGGAGCCAATCAAAGTACTTTTCACATTGACTAATGAGATGAATTATTTTGCACTCATTAAGATTGGCAAGATTATCTTTAACAAACCAAATAATAATTTAGTATGAGAATAGTAGTATCAATTATAACTGAAGAATGGGTTAGTTTTAAAAATATTAGTTGCAAAAAAAAAATTGGGAATAAAAATTTATCAAATCTTCTATCTCTTGGAAATCTTCTAAGCATCAAGCAAACCAAAATAGAGCAGTTTTGATCAAATTAGTAAGGAATTACCAGAGTTAAAACAACAACATTTATGTACCTAGGGTGCAACTTGGACAGGTTAATCCGAATACAATCCGATCCAAACTAAAAAAAAAAAAACAAAGCTTGGGTTAAACTTTTTAATACCTGGGTTGAATCTGGGTAAAAAAACTTCAACCCGAATTGAATTCGGGCAAGCCTCGGGTTGAGGCATCGAGTTGTCAGGTTCAACCCAAATATTAAAATCAAGTTGAACCAGAATATACATAAATATATTTAACTAGGGTTAATATTTGTCCTCCTTCTTCAAAGTCCATACTTTCACTTCACTTTAAATCTTCACTCTTGCGCCTCCCTTACTCTCAGATTTCTCTCACACTCGTCACTTGTTTCTCATTTGGTCTCAGACTCTCAGTTTTCCTCTTTCACTCATCACTCCTCCGTCTTTTATTAATCCGAATTAAGTAACCCGAGTCTAACCCTATTTTTAATCTAAAATTAACCTGAATTAAGTAATCCAAATTCAACCCGAGTCTGCCCAAATTAAACTCGAGCAATACTCGGGTTGAGTACTTCGAGTTGAGGTAGAGTTAGGATTAGGATTATGATTAAAGATTATATATCTAAAATTAGTTTAGGTTTGACGTCTCAACCTGTCCAACCTACTTGAGTTGCACCCTTACTTGTTAGCCATATGGAAAATTGTGATTCTTGGCAACATTGGAAGCCCTTGGACCCTTTTTTTTCTTTTCCAATGGATAAATTATACTTTATCGCTTTGAACTATTACCTTTGTTTTATTTGTTCTCTTAACTATAAAATTTCTCACATTGTATCATAAAATATTAATTTTATGTCATATCACTCTAATAGATAACGGCTCTTAATTTTTTGACAGTAAATGTGCTTGTGAGTCACTTGTACTGTCAATATGGAACTGTCTATTGCACATGTGTAGGTCAAAATTTTTAAATTTTTTTTCTCTACTTGACCTTTTATTTCTTCTCAGAACCATTTGGTTGCAAAAGAAGTAAAATTGGCGAGAAGCTTTTTGGAGTTTTCCTCACTCTTTTGACAGATTTTTAAGTTTGTCGTTATCTATTGAAGTGATATGAAACAAACTTGATACTTTAGGGTATAATATAAAAAAATTTATAATTAAGAGTACAAAATAAAATAAAAATAATAGTTTTAGAGGGTAAAGTGTAACTTACTCTTTTCAGATCTTAGCTACCCGTCGACCAAAAGGAAAATTCTATAGAGGAATACCAATAAGCTAAGGCATAGAAATATACGGCACCTCCTCCAGTGATCCATCAAGCTCATCAACCAATTTAGCATTTTGCAACAAGCAATGAGTAATTTTATTAATTTGGTTTTTAAAATATTTAATTCATATTATTTTGGTTTCTATATAGATGAACCGTTAAATTTTTGATAAAATGATCACGTGTTAAATATGTGAAACCGTTTAAAAAAATGACACGTGGCCACTTCTATCAAAAAAAACTTGACGGATTATCTAATTAAGGACCAAAATAATACGAATTGAATATTTTATGAACTAAATTGACAAAATTGATATAATAATGACTAAATTGATAAAAAATATATACTTTACGGACCAACAATACTATTAATCCAAATTTATTTATTAATATGCTAAATTGATGTTTTACAAAAATTTAAATGTGAAGTGGTTAATAATAACATATTCAAATGTAAAGTAGTTATCAAACTCTCAAAGTAGTTACATAAGCTACATACTGGAATTCAATTGTAGGATGTTGATTAAATAATTCAAAACTAGGAGAAACTACGATTTTAGGAAGAAAGCCTTCTCAAGAACTCTCTCCTAAATTGATTTTTTTAGTGTACAGCAAGTATAGACTAATGATAACCGCGTGTGATATTTTCAAATTTTTTTATATTTTTTGACCCTATCACTTGAGATGTTAAATAACTAGCAATTGTCCGTACTTGAAGGCACGATGTTACTCTTAAATTAGTTATAAATATTTGTTCATACATAAATGTAAAATAAAATATAACATTATAGTAAACGACTAATAAAATGAGTCCGCTAATATTTTTTATAAACATCAACCTGCATGCATAACATATACTTCCACATTAAATTGTTACGCCACGAAAATTATGTTATAACTACTGAAACATAATAANATAGTAAACGACTAATAAAATGAGTCCGCTAATATTTTTTATAAACATCAACCTGCATGCATAACATATAATTCCACATTAAATTGTTACGCCACGAAAATTATGTTATAACTACTGAAACATAATAATTCAAACATCTGAAAAAATATATCAGTTGACAATATTCATTGTTCTGTTTTTGATTCAAAATCCACAATTTTAACATTTATAATTAACTTTATCTAAATAATAATAAAATTCATAACTAATAGAATGAAAATTAAAATAATACTCTCACAAATAAACTAAGTCTGCAGATGTTGTCAAATGACCAAATATAACTATCAGAAATTCAACTGACTTCCAAAAGATACGACTTAACTATTGAATTTGTATGATTCGAGTTTATAGTCGTGTTTTTAAATTTATGTCATTTTTCTCGGTTATTTATATTCTTAATATATTTTCTTAAACTAAATGTTATTTAGTAAAAATTGTTGCTTCGTGTTGTTTACTAAATGTTGAATTTGTATGATTCGTGTTTATAGTATTGCTTATAATTTTGTATCGTTTCTCTCGCTTGTAATTTTGTATCATTTTTTTCGGGTATTTAGATTTGGATTATTTAGTAAATATTGTTGTTTTGTGTTGTTCACTAAATATTGAATTTGTATGATTCGTATTTGTATATGAATTTAATCTTATATATTTTAAATGTTAAACATATTTTTTTAATATATTTCTTAATATCTGAGTTGTCCAATAACTTGAATTTAATCTTGTATATTTTACATGTTAAGTATATTTTCTTTGTTAAATTAAATTTCTTGCAAGTTATGCTTTTTTTTAAAGATAATGAAAAAAATAAAATTAACTATTGAATTTATGTGATTCGTGTTTGTAGTATTGCTTGAATGAAAGAGAGAAAGATATAGAGGAATATTTTCGTGATATATATTATTTAATATTTATAACATAATTTTCCTTCAAAGAAAAATATAGAGGAATATTTTTGTAATATATTATCTCTTTCTGTGATAAATACTATCTATCTATAGAGAGATGTAATATTTACTTGAATTAGACACTATCGAATATTTACGTGAGATACGGAGAGAGATACGAAAGAAAATATTGTGAAAAATTAATACTTTTTTTGCGTGAATTGAGCGTGAGAGAGAGATACATAGAAATGAGAGAGAGAAATTTGCTTGATTTAAAGAAAAGATTTAGGGGTATTAAATTTTGGAACATCAATTTTGGAAATTATAAATTTTAAGCAACAAAAATATTTCAAAAGAATTAATATGGTATGTCGAATCAAAACGATCTGAGACGTCAATAATTTGTGACAGTTTGGGATAACGTCGTCCGTTAGATAATACTTTTTTTGGTCACGAAATAATTTAGACCACTCTTTGTTTTCAAAATTCAAAATCATTCCACTATATTATATTATATAGATAATTATGGTAAATTATAGGGTGATATGAATAATTTTTCTAAATACTTTAAATGATTGGTTGTTAATTAGTATGTGTGGACAGTGGTGACATGGAACATGGGGGCAAAATGTGAATGAAAAAAATCAATAATTAAAAATAAATAAATATTCTTTAAGACTTCTCCGACCTAATTTGTTAGTAATAATATTTAGTATAGATTACTACCAACGGCATCGCGCGATGCACACAATTTGCGGTTTTTTCCAACCACTATCCTTCTCTCACTCTCTATTGCCAGTCCTAGATCTAGCCCTGCCCCCACCCTATCTTAATTGTATTGGACAATTACCGATTAATGAGATAAAATATTTTTTAAAAAAATATTAATTATAAAATATCTAACAAAAATAAGCAAAAACTTAAATTAAAAAAGATAGTGGGAGTGATTACATTGGTCACATTGAAGGATTTACTTGGATAAAACCAATGCATAAATATTTCAAAATTTAAAATAATTTAAAATTTTAGAAAAGAAAACTTCTCAAGCCCTGTCTTTCTTGAATTAATTTTAAAAATATATAATGAACAACTGTTTTATGCAATGCATGAAATTTGGCATCTCTCCTCACCACCACCGTTTTTCCGCCCTCTACCTCCTCTCCTAGTCTAACCGTAACATTATTGAACAATTTTTCATTAGTTTAATAAGTTGTATTTCAACAAATTAAATGTGAAATAGACAACAATACTTTTGCCCCTAATGCCACCTTACCTCTACCACCACTCTTACCCTAACATATTGGGCAATTACCCATTAATGTACTAAAATATTTTCTTTAAAAATTAAATGAGAAATAGACCACTCTACTTCCACCCCCTAGTGTCACCCTACCTCTACTCCCACTCCAAGCCTAACATTATTTGACAATTTCTCCCTAATGCACTAAAGATTTTTTTAAAAAAATTAAATGTGAAATAGTTAAGAGAAATAATGGGAAATTCAAATTTAAAATAGTTTAAAGAAATTGTAGGAATGATTATACATGCCATATGAAAGAATTTAATAGAAAGGAATCGATGCATTTCTATTACATAATTTTAAAATATGCGAATTAAATATTTGTTAAGAGAAGACTTCTCAAGTCATCTCTCTCGTAAATTGATTGTAATAATATATTGTATAAACACGAAGAAAGATATAGATATATATTACCAAAGTTTAGAAAATTTGAGGTGTGGCTCATTCAGTATAGCCAAATTTTAACTATATTTTCTTTTGTTTTTTTTCCCTTTTCTATCTTTTAATTGGAAAGTTCAAATACGTTTGAACATATCCATTTATGGCAATATGCTTTCCCTCTAAAACATATCCAGCAATTCCACATCCAAATGTTAGATAAGGCTAAGTAATTATAGAATTCCCATTCAACATACAAACATTTGTCTAGTCATGAGACAAAATGGTGACCAGCAAGATGACACTAATGTACAGTGATGAATCTACTTATATTTTCGAGTGAATGGGACAAAGTCTCCCCGTTTTGCTACTGTTAAGTGTATAGTCGTATTTGTATCGGTTAAACTTTGTATAGAATATGATGAGTCCAAAATTAACTGGGTCAGACCCAATAAATTAAGAGAGACTCACGTCATCTCGGAGCCCAAAGGGGACACCCCAGAGGGGCGCCGCCCTAGGAGGCTAGCCCAAAGGGGCGCCACCCAAGAGGGCCACCCCAAGGGATTCCCTTCTCTCCTTGATTCACGCTCTCTCTCATGCGCAACCTTCACCCTCTTGACTTTACCATTCCAACTCAAGTCCAATCCAGCTCAGGAGGTCCAACTTAGATCAGAATCCTCCTCTCGACAGAATAGGAGTACGAGAAGAGAATATCGGGATACACACAGAGGACTAATCCTACCATAATTTTATTTACCAAAATAGTATAAGCACTCTCCCTCACGTCACCACCTCACCGCCTTGCTAAACCTATATAATAAAAGCCCTCTCCACATAAAGAGCAAGACATTCAAACGTCACACATATCTCTTTACACACATTGTCTCTGTCTCTCCCAAGCTTTGTAATACACTCGGAGTTACTCTCCTTGTTATACTATTCATCAACAAAACACCTCCGGCCATCGCTGCCGTTTTTAAAAGTGGAGTAGGTCACCCGAACCGAACCATTATAAATTTACATATTTGCCATTATTTACTGTTTTGTCACTCATTGCCTATTTACTGCTTATTAATTGCATCCCTTACACATTTTTGACCGTTGATTTTGCGCAATATCAATTTGTGCATTATCAGTTTGGCGCCTTCTGTGAAAAACGACTAGTTTTCTATTCTCTTTCAATCTATGATAATCACTATCAAATCAATGAATCAACATCTAGGAGGCAACACCTGGCCCACCGGGAGGAGGCTCCACCTCCCCTCACACCCTCGGAATCATCTGTTGTTGCGACCCCCGCCTTTGGGCAACAACAACAGCTTTTATAGACTATGCAGCAGTTGGTAAAGCAGAACCAGCAGATCATACAGTTGATGTGAATGAATAAAATCAATAATTAAAAATAAATAACTATTCTTTAAGACTTCTCCCGCCTAATTTGTTAGTAATAATATTTAGTATAGATTACTACCAACGGCATCGCGCGATGCACACAATTTGCGGTTTTTTCCAACCACTATCCTTCTCTCACTCTCTATTGCCAGTCCTAGATCTAGCCCTGCCCCCACCCTATCTTAATTGTATTGGACAATTACCGATTAATGAGATAAAATATTTTTTAAAAAAATATTAATTATAAAATATCTAACAAAAATAAGCAAAAACTTAAATTAAAAAAGATAGTGGGAGTGATTACATTGGTCACATTGAAGGATTTACTTGGATAAAACCAATGCATAAATATTTCAAAATTTAAAATAATTTAAAATTTTAGAAAAGAAAACTTCTCAAGCCCTGTCTTTCTTGAATTAATTTTAAAAATATATAATGAACAACTGTTTTATGCAATGCATGAAATTTGGCATCTCTCCTCACCACCACCGTTTTTCCGCCCTCTACCTCCTCTCCTAGTCTAACCGTAACATTATTGAACAATTTTTCATTAGTTTAATAAGTTGTATTTCAACAAATTAAATGTGAAATAGACAACAATACTTTTGCCCCTAATGCCACCTTACCTCTACCACCACTCTTACCCTAACATATTGGGCAATTACCCATTAATGTACTAAAATATTTTCTTTAAAAATTAAATGAGAAATAGACCACTCTACTTCCACCCCCTAGTGTCACCCTACCTCTACTCCCACTCCAAGCCTAACATTATTTGACAATTTCTCCCTAATGCACTAAAGATTTTTTTAAAAAAATTAAATGTGAAATAGTTAAGAGAAATAATGGGAAATTCAAATTTAAAATAGTTTAAAGAAATTGTAGGAATGATTATACATGCCATATGAAAGAATTTAATAGAAAGGAATCGATGCATTTCTATTACATAATTTTAAAATATGCGAATTAAATATTTGTTAAGAGAAGACTTCTCAAGTCATCTCTCTCGTAAATTGATTGTAATAATATATTGTATAAACACGAAGAAAGATATAGATATATATTACCAAAGTTTAGAAAATTTGAGGTGTGGCTCATTCAGTATAGCCAAATTTTAACTATATTTTCTTTTGTTTTTTTTCCCTTTTCTATCTTTTAATTGGAAAGTTCAAATACGTTTGAACATATCCATTTATGGCAATATGCTTTCCCTCTAAAACATATCCAGCAATTCCACATCCAAATGTTAGATAAGGCTAAGTAATTATAGAATTCCCATTCAACATACAAACATTTGTCTAGTCATGAGACAAAATGGTGACCAGCAAGATGACACTAATGTACAGTGATGAATCTACTTATATTTTCGAGTGAATGGGACAAAGTCTCCCCGTTTTGCTACTGTTAAGTGTATAGTCGTATTTGTATCGGTTAAACTTTGTATAGAATATGATGAGTCCAAAATTAACTGGGTCAGACCCAATAAATTAAGAGAGACTCACGTCATCTCGGAGCCCAAAGGGGACACCCCAGAGGGGCGCCGCCCTAGGAGGCTAGCCCAAAGGGGCGCCACCCAAGAGGGCCACCCCAAGGGATTCCCTTCTCTCCTTGATTCACGCTCTCTCTCATGCGCAACCTTCACCCTCTTGACTTTACCATTCCAACTCAAGTCCAATCCAGCTCAGGAGGTCCAACTTAGATCAGAATCCTCCTCTCGACAGAATAGGAGTACGAGAAGAGAATATCGGGATACACACAGAGGACTAATCCTACCATAATTTTATTTACCAAAATAGTATAAGCACTCTCCCTCACGTCACCACCTCACCGCCTTGCTAAACCTATATAATAAAAGCCCTCTCCACATAAAGAGCAAGACATTCAAACGTCACACATATCTCTTTACACACATTGTCTCTGTCTCTCCCAAGCTTTGTAATACACTCGGAGTTACTCTCCTTGTTATACTATTCATCAACAAAACACCTCCGGCCATCGCTGCCGTTTTTAAAAGTGGAGTAGGTCACCCGAACCGAACCATTATAAATTTACATATTTGCCATTATTTACTGTTTTGTCACTCATTGCCTATTTACTGCTTATTAATTGCATCCCTTACACATTTTTGACCGTTGATTTTGCGCAATATCAATTTGTGCATTATCAGTTTGGCGCCTTCTGTGAAAAACGACTAGTTTTCTATTCTCTTTCAATCTATGATAATCACTATCAAATCAATGAATCAACATCTAGGAGGCAACACCTGGCCCACCGGGAGGAGGCTCCACCTCCCCTCACACCCTCGGAATCATCTGTTGTTGTGACCCCCGCCTTTGGGCAACAACAACAGCTTTTATAGACTATGCAGCAGTTGGTAAAGCAGAACCAGCAGATCATACAGTTGATGCTCACCCAGGGAAGCATCGCCCCTCACCCCATAGAAGGAGCCCCGCTTCCTCCAAAAGGAGAGGAACAACAACCTATCCCTCCTTCTAGGCGTCAAGTAGCCCCTCACCATGGGGCCCCTCTCCAGAACGCCCCAGGATCACGCTAGGGCACCCCCACCCAATAGTCCATCCTCAGCGCATAGGACGCTCACGTGTTCCCCCTCCTCATGTACCTGTGCCGGAGGATGAAGGAGAGAGCTAATATGGTGACCAAGGAAACCAGTACTAATCACCCAACAGAGGTTGTCCCCAACCAATGTGATGAGAAGATCAGAGAGGTGCAAAATCACCTTGGTGACACCCTCAAAGCTATCAAGGCACAGGCGCCCGAAACGGTGGACTACCTGGTAAGACATATTGATATACCTTTTGTTGCTGATATAGTCAATTATCTCTTACCCTCAAAGTTTAATATGCCCATTATCGAGATCTTTAACGGTACCAGAGACCCATTCGATCATCTGGACACACACAAATCTCTCATGCAATTCCACAAAGTGTCGAAGGAGATTATGTGTAGCACTTTCTCTACCACCTTGAATGGGACTGCCCGCCAATGGCTCGTAAAGATTAAACTCTCCTCTATCCACTCCTTCGCGAAACTAAGTAGGTCCTTCGTCTCCCACTTCAGTGGGAGACGTCGACATCAGAAACTAATGACTCACCTACTCAACATCAAACAGGACAGGGATGAGAGTCTCAGAGACTACCTCGCTCATTTTAACAAGGAAGCTCTCCAAATTAAGGAGTCCAATGATAAGGTAGCCCTGACCACCTTTATCACTGGTCTTCGTTCCTCTATTTTCATATTCTCCGTCCTCAAGAAGCCGCCCTCTAGCATGCTTGAGCTGCTGTCAAGGACACAGAAATACATGAATGTTGAGGACGTCACCAAGGCTTGTCGAGGTGAGTTTTTCGGAGGAGGGGAGAAGATAAAGTACACCCTTGAGGACAAGTGGGAAGCAGAGAACAAAAAGAATATGACAAAGAGATTCTCTATCAAGGACCGTCTTGGTCCCTCGCCTCTAAGAGAGCGGCAAGCCTGCACGCCACTCAATGCTTTCATGGAGCATATCCTGTTCTAAATATAGGATAACCCTACAATACGCTGGCCAAAGAAGATGAAGATCGCCCCAAACCGGAGGAGTCCGAACAAGTATTATCGCTTCCACCGCGACCACGACGATGATACTGACGATTGTTTTGATCTTAAAAGGCGGATCGAGGAGTTTATACAACGTGGTCAATTGAGGTAGTATGTTATTGGCAGATGACAAGCCTCATCACCTGGCCGGGACCAGGTCGATAGAGAACCCCAGCAACCCCTTGGAGAAATCTAGACGATCTCCTAAGAGCCAGGAAAAGCAGTTGACTTAAACTTCGCCAGGAAAACCTCGGCCAAACTATGGGCGCCGAACACCAGAATATTTTATCTGTCCTACATGACCTAACAACAAGGTAGACAAAAAAATAAAAGTCGTCATCAAAGCTCTCTCTGTCATTGTCTACCTCTGGTGCCTCATATGGTACAAAGCTAAAATCAAGTGACTATCTAACCGCTTTTCCTGTATTACCTGAGGCGTCGCTCTAGTGACCCTAGACCTCGCCCAAACCAGCGGCCAGACAGGTATATTCCAAGCTAGCACCCAAGTTGACTATCGCCCACCTTCTGCATGCCACCCAAGAAGGACCTCTCCACGCCCATCGCCCCTCAGCGTCCACACCTAGAGCCCCTCAGCATCCATGCCCAGCCTCAGGCACCTAACAACCACCCAAAAGTTGGCGTCTAGCACCTCAAACGCCCAGCTCCTCAGCAGCCTCCTCATCTCCATTTCAATGGAATAAGCCTCTGCCACAAAAACTGTCTCCCGAGACTATACATAGCTCGACCTCAGTTCCTACGACCCTCTCGCGGGACATTTGCAGCTATAACTCTACTCTAGCGTAAGTAGTCACCTAGTAAGCCTCTACCACGACAGCTATCTCTTGAGATTATACGTAGCTCGGTCTCAACTCCTATGACCTTCTCATAGGACGTTTGCATCTATGACTCTACTCTCGCGCAAGTAGTCACCTAGTAAGCCTCTGTCATGACAGTCATCTCTTGAGACTCTTCGTAGCTCGACCTCAACTTTTACGACCTTGCAGCTATGACTCTACTCTAATGTAAGTAGTCACCTAGTAAGTCTATGGTACGACAGCCATCTCCTAAGTTATTTGTAGCTCAGCTTATGATTCTGCTCTCGTGCAAGTAGTCACCTTGTAAACTTCTGCTACAGCAGCCATCTCCCGAGTTATATATAGCTCGGCCTCAAACTCTGCTCTCGCGCAAGTAGTCACCTTACAAGCCTCTGTTATGGTAGTCATCTCCCGAGTTATATGTAGCTCAGCCTATGACTCTACTCTAGCGCAAGTAGTCACTTTGTAAGCCTCTACTACGGCAGCTATCTCCCGAGTTATACATAGCTAGGCCTCAGACTCTGCCCTCACGCAAATAGTCACCTTATAAGCCTCTGCTACGACAGCCATCCCCCAAGACTATACGTGGCTTAGCCTTATCTCATGCGGCCCTCTCACAAGACGACCATAGCTCCGACTTTGCTCTCATGCAAATAGCATGCCTCTCTCTCCAAGTAATCATATTAGATATTTTAATGTTAGGATAACATTATTTTTTCCAGACACACTGTAACCCGCGGGACTATACTAGATTGACACCAAGCCACTACTAGAAGCATGTCAGCAATGTGAAGCTACAGTCCCCGTAGCAAAATTGCACTGGAGTCTCAACTCCTACAGTGGTACAAGGGCTAACTCTGGTACACACAGAAGTCCCAATTTGGAAAGGAGTAGGGGCACCACCGGATCCCATCTCCTGGGAAACAAACTAGCCATTAGACCTGGGCCAAAAAGTACTAGGGGCATCAAACCTCACCCTCTTGGAGGGAGGAGACACCACCCTAAAAGCACAGAAAATTTCCACCATCGCCCTATCAACATCGCGAATGTAATTAAAGACAAGGTCAATATAAAGAAACAGCTTATTGAAAGAATCATTTTTTGAAAAAAAATATAGGTGCCCCATGTCGTAGATCTCAAAAAAATACATAAATTTTAAAAAAATCGTCTCAAACGGATAACTGAGCTCAAAATTACGGTCGTTCGAAGTTTCACCGTTGTTTAGTACTCCACCCAGTGNATATAGGTGCCCCATGTCGTAGATCTCAAAAAAATACATAAATTTTAAAAAAATCGTCTCAAACGGATAATTGAGCTCAAAATTACGGTCGTTCGAAGTTTCACCGTTGTTTAGTACTCCACCCAGTGCCAGCACCTAATGGTCAATATCCAATGCTAGCGCCCAAAGGTCAATATCCAACTCCGACGCCCAATGGTCAATATTCAAATTCAGTGTCCAAAGGTTAATACCCAATGCCAGCGCCCAATGATCAATATCCAACGCCAACGCCCAATGGTAAATACTCAATGTCAGGCCCAATGATCAATACCCAACGCCAACATGACCGAGACTCAGTGTCAGTGCCCTTGCCTCGCCAAGGCCGTACCCATGAGATGGTGTTGCCCAAAAAAAAAAAAGAAGAAGGAGGAGGAATCACCCAAAGGAGGCCAGCGCCAAAAAAAAAATTTTTGATAAATTCAGCAAAGTCCCCAAAGATGAAAAAACACTGTGGGAACAAGAAAACTCCTACTCAAGTGAAGAAGAAGCACATACCCTTAACCCCTTCCTCTCACAAAAAGTCAAAGGTTTGGGGCATGGAGAGCAAATGATGAGCCATAAATTAATTGGGTCAGACTTAATGAATCAAAAGAGGCACATGTCATCTCGAAGCCCAAGTCATCAAATGAAGAAAGAGCCCAAGGGGGACACCTTAGAGGGGCGCCGCCCAAGGAGGCTACCCCTTTGCCTAAGGGGTTACCCCTACAAGGGCGCCGCCCAAGGGGGGCCACCCCAAGGGGATCTCTTCCCTCCTTAATTCCACACTCCCTCTCCTACGGAACCTTCGCCCTCTTGACTTTGCCACTCCAACTCAAGTCCAACCCAACTCAAGAGGTCCAACCCAGCTCAGAATCCTCTTCTCAATGGAACAGGAGCACAATGAGAGAATATTGGGATACACACAAAGACCTAATTCTACCATAATTGTACTTACCAAAATAGTATAAGTACTCTCCCTCACGGCACTACCTCACCGCTTTACTAAACCTATATAATGAAAGTATTCTCCACATAAAGAACAAAACATTCAGACCTCACACATATCTCTCTACACATGTTGTCTCTCTCTCTCCCAAGCATTGTAATACACCCGAAATTACTCTCCCAATTACATTATTCATTAATATAACACCTCCTGCCACCGCTGTCGTTTCTAAGAGTAGAATAGATCACCCGAACCGAACCACTATAAATTTATGTGTTTGCTATTATTTACTGTTTTGTCANAATTACATTATTCATTAATATAACACCTCCTGCCACCGCTGTCGTTTCTAAGAGTAGAATAGGTCACCCGAACCGAACCACTATAAATTTATGTGTTTGCTATTATTTACTGTTTTGTCATTCATTGTTTGTTGACTACTTATTAATTGCACCCCTTACACATTCTTGGCCGTTGATTTTACACAATACCGATTTGTGTATCATCATAATATAAGTTGTGTTTATTAGGATTTATGTTGCATATAACAACACATGTTTACTGTAAGAGGCAAAAAATCGAGAATACCTCCTACTAGAATTAAAATATTGATGTGTTACTAAACTTGATCTCTCAATCTTCCTTTATCTACAAAACGAACAAACTGTCCAAGATCGAAGTACTTCGATCGAAGGCACGCTGATGCTTAAGTCAGTAAAGATTCTGAAACGAATGAAAGAAGACAAGGAGAGTCCAGCGTACCTTTAACCTTGGATTCCTCCATTTCTTATAGATGGTCATCCCCTTAGGATTTTCGTGATTTTTGATCCAAGGTGGCACACCCTCCTTCGATTCAGTCATTCAGTTTGGAAAGTTGTTGATATTTCTCTAATAAATCCTCCTAATATCTACAATTTCGTTGATTCATTTATCTGATTGCCTAAGTTATAGGTGGATCTTTATCTTTTCATCATTTGAAACAACTCGGACATATCAGATGCCGAGCACACTCAATGTTTACCGAACAGATTAAGGGACTTGGTTTGGAACAAACCGACCTCTTCAATTGCCTTGCTGAACACTTTAACGGACTCGGCTTGGTACAAGTCGAGCTCCTTCCTTGCTTAGCTGAATTAGATTAATGAACTCAACTATAAAGAGAATCAAACTCTTTCTTTCTTTGCCAAACCTATCGATTAGCACAACTTGGTTTATAAGGCTGTGTAAATGATTTCTCTATCAAGTAATTTGTCTTGTCAACCTTATGTGGATTTCATTTAATGTCATTACATGTGTAATGATAAGGTTTAACCCCTTCATTTGCCCCCAAAAAACGTCTGGCAGACGCTTTTTGTCTGTTAGTCATTTTCTTACTCTCTCATCATCATTATTTATACTTTGCAACATCCCCCTTTTTGTTTTGGCGGCACATTCAGGGTATTTAAATATTGCCCTTTAAAATTTCTCTCTTTATAAACCGCCTCATGTTGTATTTCATTCACTTCGTCTTTTTGCTTCCAAACTTTCAGACTCCCATTCTTTTCTTTCTGCGTTTTTCTTTCTCTGCACTTCATCTTCTTCATGGCTCTTCTCACTCCTTCAGAAGTCCCTGCCTTCAAAATCAAGTACAACATTCCAGACGAAGTCGAGGTTAGAGTTGCTAGAAAATATAAGCCATTGATTGGCACAAGAGAGTCAATCCTCATTCCTACAGGTGACATAACCAAGGGTGGCGTTCGATTCCCTCTTAACCCCCTTTTGATTTGAGTGTTTTCTACTACGAAACTCTGTTCCCTCCAATGTTGTCTAAACTTTTTCAGGATTGTCATGGGGGTGTCCTCTTTGAACAAGATTCTTGGTTTGAGTCTTGGGCTGTGGCAGAACTTATACTGCTACATCATCAAAGCTGTTGGAGATAGCTACTACCTATCGATAAGGAAGAAGAACCGTTACCTTGTGACCCATCTTCCGAATTCCAATAAAGGCCATGAAAATGATATCATTTTTGTTTCTGGGAACTGGGAGTACGCTACTGGTGTTGTCCCTCCTACCATTGTCCCTATGAAGAAAGCATGTCAGGTATTTGATGTCTTTTACCCTCTGTTTTAGCTCTGATTTTTTATTTTTCTGACTTGGGTTTCCTTCTGCACAGATGAAACTATGAAGGGAAAGATTGTTGAATCCTCTATCAAGATGGACCAACTTCAGAAAGTTTGGAATTTCAATGATAGTCTGTTCTGTCGAGCCGCCCACACGCTGCTCGGATACACTCCAACTTACACTTCCTTCATTGTCGTGTCGAAACCGACCCAACGCCACTTTGGCTGCAGATCGAGAGGCGATCCAGACTGCTCGGGCACAAACACCTCAAACCAAGAAGAAGTATTCTCTTGCGGCGTCTGGGCGCAAGATGGTAAAAAAAAATTTTGATTTTTTATCAACTGTCGAATCGACTCCTTCTACCGAACCGACTCCAACTATTCCTGAGATCCCAAACTCCATCCTTGAGGAACTTATTTCTGAGGTTTCAGTCGAAACTTCTTTACCTGATGACACTGATCTGTCAACCAGTGGGTTAGCAGATACAATTTAGACCATTGAAACTTCAATCCTGGTTGAGTTAGACCCTTTTGATACTGTTTGTTCCCCTTCTCAACAAGATGATTCGATTTTTGAACTCGCCAAAGATCCAGCTCCTAAGAAGAGAAAGATTGTCAAGACCGAAACGAATCTCTCTCCCAAACTTGAAAATCCTCCATTCAAGCCAATCATTAGGGCTAAAAGGAGGAAAATCACTGCAAAGGATTCTGCAATTGAGAATTTTAACATTGCAATAGGAGTTGCTCGGGGAGTGATTTTGCCTTGGGACTTGGCTATGAATGAGGCCCTTACTGACAATGAGGTGTCTCACCAAGTCATTCAATATATGGTTTTGGTAAGTCTTGTTTCTGACATTCTCTTAAGCTTTTTTGGCTTTAGAAAGATTTTTCTAAATCTTTTCCTTCTTCTTTAAGGGTTTGCAAAAGGTTCATGAGGTTGGAGCTCAGATTGCTCGTAAGGATAAAGCGATGAAGGACGCTATCCATGCCCGAGCTTTGGCCTTAGCAAAAAAAGAGAGTGTTGATGAGGAATATGAAAAGCTCTGCAAGGAAATGAAGGTTCTGCGGGCTCAAAACCAAAGCCTAACTGAAGAGAACCAGAAGCTCCAAGAAGAGGTCAAGGGGCTAAAGGAATCCGAGCATGAAGTCAACGTGGCGCTCACACAATCTCAGCTCGACTACTCCACACTCCTTGAAGAATTTGATCAATTTAAGTCTAAGACGACAAAGAAAGAGGATGCTGCATACAATGAAGGTATGGAGAAAGCTAAGGACTACTTAGCTCTGTAGATCCCTCGGCTTCAAGAGACATTCTTCAACAAGGCTGGCAGGTTGCCTTGACTACTACCGAGGTCGATCCTTCTTCTGAACTCTTTTCAAGGCATACTCTATCGAGCGCCTCTCAACCTCTGGCCTCCTAAAACATTCAAGAATTTTATCTTTTTGTAACTTCTGATGTAAACATTTAATGATCATGACCTGGTAAAAATTTTTGAAGTATGAATGCAAAACACTTTTTGGCATTTAAGTTTCTATAATTTGCTATATGCTTGAGAAAACATGATTTTTTGAAATCTAAGTCCTTTTTGTTTTTCGGCTTTTAAGTTACGGCCTCTGGTCGGCCTTTCTTCGAAAAGCTCAGTCCCTTAGCAGGAATCGTTTATACTTGAAAAAAAATTCTGTAGCTCTAGAAGTTATGGCTCTATTCGGCCTTTCTTCAAAGAGCTCGGTCCCTTAATGGGGACCTTTTTACCCTTAGAAAATTCTCAAGTCTCTTGAAGTTATGGCTATTACTCGGCCCTTCTTCAAAGAGCTCGGTCCCTCAACGGGAACCTTTTTATACTTAAAAAAATCTCAAGTCTCTTGAAGTTTTGGCCCTTACTCGGCACTTCTTCAAAGAGCTTGGTCCCTCAACGGGAACCTTTTTATACTTAGAAAAATCTTAAGTCTCTTGAATTTTTGGCCCTTGCTCGGCCCTTCTTCAAAAGAGCTCGGTCCCTCAATGGCAACCTTTTTATACTTAGAAAAATCTTAAGTCTTTTGAAGTTTTGGCCCTTGCTCGACCCTTCTTCAAAGAGCTTGGTTCATTAGTAGAGTTACTCAAAGTCCCCTTGATATCTAATAGTGTTTCTACTCCGCACCGACCCGCCAATCTGATTGGACTCAAACTCATCCCTAGTCAGCTTACATCGTCATGTCTAGCTAAGGGCCTGGATTTGATTGAGTGGTTGCGCCTGATTTAAGCTTTGACTTTTATCATGTTTTTGGCCTCCTTGTCTTAACAGTAGGATGTATATAAAGCAAAACAAGCGTAGAAAAAGAATCCTCAAATTTTTATTGATAACTTTAACTTGATACATTTGTTGTTAATATATCATCACTTAAGGGGTACCCTTAAATTTTCAAAGGCACTTCAGAGTTCTATTTAAAAAGGTACTTTTTAGAAACAGAACTTTCTGAGGTTCACAGTGTTCCAGGGGCGTGGTACTGCCTTATGATCCAAGGTCTCGAGTTCGTAATACCCGCTGCCCCCAACTTTGACTACTTTGTATGGACCTTCCCAATTTGCTCCGAGCTTCCCATGGACTGAGTTCTTAGCCGATCTCAATACTCGCTTGAGTACTAGGTCTCCAAGTGTGAAAGACCGAGGGTTTACATTCTTGTTATAAGCTCGGGATATTTGATTCCGATATGAAGTCATTCTTATGGCGGCCTNACTCGGCACTTCTTCAAAGAGCTTGGTCCCTCAACGGGAACCTTTTTATACTTAGAAAAATCTTAAGTCTCTTGAATTTTTGGCCCTTGCTCGGCCCTTCTTCAAAAGAGCTCGGTCCCTCAATGGCAACCTTTTTATACTTAGAAAAATCTTAAGTCTTTTGAAGTTTTGGCCCTTGCTCGACCCTTCTTCAAAGAGCTTGGTTCATTAGTAGAGTTACTCAAAGTCCCCTTGATATCTAATAGTGTTTCTACTCCGCACCGACCCGCCAATCTGATTGGACTCAAACTCATCCCTAGTCAGCTTACATCGTCATGTCTAGCTAAGGGCCTGGATTTGATTGAGTGGTTGCGCCTGATTTAAGCTTTGACTTTTATCATGTTTTTGGCCTCCTTGTCTTAACAGTAGGATGTATATAAAGCAAAACAAGCGTAGAAAAAGAATCCTCAAATTTTTATTGATAACTTTAACTTGATACATTTGTTGTTAATATATCATCACTTAAGGGGTACCCTTAAATTTTCAAAGGCACTTCAGAGTTCTATTTAAAAAGGTACTTTTTAGAAACAGAACTTTCTGAGGTTCACAGTGTTCCAGGGGCGTGGTACTGCCTTATGATCCAAGGTCTCGAGTTCGTAATACCCGCTGCCCCCAACTTTGACTACTTTGTATGGACCTTCCCAATTTGCTCCGAGCTTCCCATGGACTGAGTTCTTAGCCGATCTCAATACTCGCTTGAGTACTAGGTCTCCAAGTGTGAAAGACCGAGGGTTTACATTCTTGTTATAAGCTCGGGATATTTGATTCCGATATGAAGTCATTCTTATGGCGGCCTGCTTTGTCTTTTTCTTTGCCAGATCGAGATCTCGTATGATGACGTCGTCATTAATGCTGCTTTCGACCAGCTTGGTCCTTAAGGTCGGTAAGCCGATGTCCAACAGAATAACAGTTTCCATCCCATATGCTAGGGTAAAGGGAGTCTCTCCAGTTGAGCGCTGAGGTGTGGTTTGGTACGTCCACAGAACACTCAGCAGCTCCTCTACCCATCTCCCTTTAGCAACCTTCAGCCTTTTCTTGATTTCATCCAAGATTTTTTTATTAGAGGTCTTTGTTTGTCCATTACTCTGAGGGTATGCAGGGGTAGAATAATGATTCCAAATTCTGAAATACTGACAGAAAGTTTTGAAATGATGACTATCGAACTGTGTGTCATTATCTGAAATGAGCGTATATGGGATCCCGAATCTGATAATAATGTATTTTCAGACAAATTTTCTTATATTAGTATCTCCGATGTTGGCTAGGAGCTCGGCTTATACCCACTTGCCTGGTGCCCGAGGTAATGGTCCCACTATGTCTAGTTCCCACTAAGCAAATGGCCACGGGCTAGCTAATGGAAGCAACTCCTGTGAAGGTTTTCTCAGTATCAATGAGAATTTCTGATATTTCTCACACCGTCTCACGAACTGTTGAGCGTCCTTCTGCAAATATGGCAACCAAAAGCCCTGAAAGATGGCTCGATGAGTCAAAGATCTCCCACCAGTGTGAGCTCCGTAGCTTTCTTCATGAATTTCAAATAAGAAGTCTGGGACTATCTTTGGGTGTACGCACTTTAAGTATGGGCCTCTAAATGAACATCGATAAAGCTTAAGTTTTTGTGATAACCAAAACCTAGCAACTTTCTAATGTAGCTTATGGGCTTCCTTCTTGTCTTCGGGCAACATTCCATCCTTTGGAAAGTTAACTATCGGGTCCATCTAACTCGGCTCGGCTTCGATGCTTAAACCTTCATTAGAATTGCTCGGCTGGATACTGCGCTCAGGCTGTAATTTCACGGTAAGAGTCCTTTCACTTTCAAGGTCAATGGCTGAGGCTAACGAAGCTAAAGCATCAACGTGAAAATTCTTTACTCTTTCGACCTGCTGAATAGAATATTCAGGTATCTTGCTTAGTTCTTTCTCTGCAATGGCATGATAGGCTATCATTCTTTCATCCTTTGTTGCATACTCCCCTATTATCTGATTCACCACCAGTTGTGAATCAGAGAATATTTGGAGCTTCATTGCCCCCAGCTCGGCTGCCAACCTTACTCCAGCTATCAAGGCTTCATACTCCGCTTCGTTGTTTGAGGCTTCAAATCTGAGTCTGATGACTTTCTCCAAAGTACTTCCATTTGGACTTACTAGAACAATGCCAATGCCAGCACCCTTATGATTTGAGGATCCATCGACAAATAGGGTCCAATCGCTGCCGAGCTCTGACTCTCGGTTACAAGTAGTCTCTTCACTCCGCTGAGCTATCCTTAGGTTGAAATTTTGTGATAAAGTTTGTCACAACCTAACCATTTATTGCCTTTCTTGGTTCAAATCGAACGTCAAACTCCCCTAGCTCCACTGCCCATTTAGCAACATGTCCCGACAAATCGGCTTTATGGAAGAGTGACTTTAGTGGTTGATCAGTAAGTACTGTGATTTGGTGGGCTTGGAAGTAATGTCTGAGCTTTCTAGCCGAGCTAATCAGTGCTAGGGCAAGTTTTTCCAACGGAGTATACCTCAATTCTGCATCCAAGAGCATCTTGTTCACATAGAAGATGGGTTTCATCTTTCCACAATCATTCCTCATCAATGCTCCACTTACAGCGTGCTCTGATATAGCCAAATAAAAGTAAAGTTCTTCCTCGGGTGTCGGGGTCAATAGAATCGGTGGAGATGTTAAATATGCCTTCAGATTTGTAAATGTTTCCTCACATTCTTGACTCTAGAATGCTCCCTTCTTTCCTTTGATTAACTGAAAAAAGGGTCTACACTTATCATATGCGCGGGATATGAATCTCCCAAGTGCTACTACCATTCCTATTAACCTCTGCAGGGGATTTCAGTTCGGCAATGGCCTTCACTTGCTCGGGATTCACCTCTATTCCTCGGTGAGTAACTAGAAATCCCAAAAATTTCCCCGAGCCGATCCCAAATGCGCATTTTGAAGCATTTAATTTCATGTTGTACGTCCGTAGAATATCAAATGCACTTTTGAGGTCGGCACAGTGGTTTGCTACCTTCTGACTCTTTATTACCATGTCATCAATGTAAACTTCTATTGTACTACCTATCATATGTGAAAACATTTTATTTACTAACCTCTGATATGTTGCCCCAGCATTTTTCAATGCGAATGGCATTACTTTGTAATAGTACATTCCATTCGATGTTATGACGACAGTCTTTTCTTGATCTTCCTCTGCCAAGGGGATCTAATGGTATCCCTTGTAGGCATCCAAGAAGCTCATCTGCTCATGTCTAGCAGTGGCATCTACCAACTGATCTATCTTCGGCAAGGGGAAGCTATCCTTTGGACATGCTTTGTTTAGGTCAGTGAAATCAACACAGACCCTCCACTTCCCATTTTTCTTCTTTACTACAACAGTGTTTGACAGCCAAGTCGGGTACTGTACTTCCCTAATTGTTCAGGACTCCAATAAATGTACTACGTCGTCCTTCAATGCCTCCTGATGTTGAGGTGCCGACCTCCTTAGTCTTTGCTTGATTGGCTTGAAGCTCAGGTCGACGTTCAATTGATGACATGTTACTTCGAACGGTACGCGGGGCATATTTGTAGTGGTCCATACGAAAACGTTGGCATATTCTCGTAGAAGAGTGACGAGCTTGATTTTCTGTTCGGGGCTAAGAGTAGTCCCTAACAAAAAGTATTTTTTGTGATCCCCATCCTTGTCTAAAGACACTTTAGTCAAGTCTTCAATTGTTCAGACCNCGAGCTTGATTTTCTGTTCGGGGCTAAGAGTAGTCCCTAACAAAAAGTATTTGTTGTGATCCCCATCCTTGTCTAAAGACACTTTAGTCAAGTCTTCAATTGTTCAGACCGTAACTTCCTTTTCAACGCCTAAAGGTACTTTAGGGCCTTCCTCGATAGCTTGATCAGTTGATTTAACCGAGCTGTAAAAAGCTAATTGCTATTTCGCCTCCTCAGACATTGAGTTTTTCTCGCGAGCTTTAACCCTTCCTTTGGGTTGGACCGAGGCTAACAAACAAGTTCTGGCACTGACCTGGTCTCCTTGGATATTTACCACCTCTTCAGCTGAAGGGAACCTCAGCATCTGATGGTACGTTGAGGGTACTGCCTTCATTGTGTGTAGCCAGGATCTCCCCATTATTGCATTATATGTCGAGACTGTATCCACTACCAGGAACTCGATTATGACACAACTGGTCATGTCTTTACAGGCAATGTGATCTTCCCCCTAGGAAGAACTATTTTGCCACTAAAGTCAATAAGTGGGGTATTTGAAGGCTTAAGATCCTCCTTCTTAAGGCCAAGCTTCTCAAATAGATTTGAATATATGATTTATGATGAACTCCCCGAATCAATCAGTACCCTTTTTACATCAAAATTTGCAATCCGAAGCGTAACGACTAAGGCATCGTTGTGCGGTTGGTGAACTCCAACCAAGTCCTGCTCGGTGAAACAGATTGCTTCGGCTGACTCTTCTATCTTGATTCTTTTGTTAGTTACCTCCGGGGTCAGTCTCAACTCATACACTTCTTTCTCATTGGCTGCTTTTTGAATATAAGCCTGAGCAAAATTATTTGTGGACATCTGTGGGTTGGTGTCAGCATGGATCATATCAATCACACCTGCTAGAGTGTTGTGGTCTCCATCTGGCTTGGTCCTCCCTCCATTGGATTTTTTTTTTACCTTCTATAAACTCGGCGAGATGTCCAGCTTGGACTAGTTCCTCCAAATGCTGCTTCAGAGATTGACAGTTCTTAGTCATATGGCCCACTTCCCTGTGATATGAACACCTAAAGTTTGGATTCCTTTTAGAATGATCTCCTATTAACTTGTTCAGCCATTTGAAAAATGGCTTTGTCTTGATCTGGCTTAGTATCTTGTATATGGGTTCCTTGAACAACGTATTTACCCCTAGGAATGTGGACTTTTAAGGATACTCATCCTTCTCATTCTTCCTTCCTCCCTCTCTGTTTGGCTCAGTCTGCTTGTCTCTGTCGAACTACCTCTTGCTCGGATGTTCTTTAACCCCGTCCCTGGATAAGTCGTCATCAACTTTGGCATACTTGTCAATCCTAGACATCAGCTTTTCCAGAACCACGGCTGGCCTTCTTGTGAGCGACTGATATAGGGGGTTCTCTTTCGACAACCCGATCTTGAAGGATGCAACTGCAATTGCTAGATTGCACCCTTCAAACTTATTCATAGTTTCCCAATAATAATGAGCGTACTCTCGCAGGCTTTCGTTATTCTTCTTCTTTTAGCGTCAGTAGTGCTCCAACATCCTTCGGCTACTTACTGCTCGTTATGAACCGAGCTGTGAACTGCTCAGCTAACTAAGACCACCCATCCATCGTTCCCTTCGGTAGGCTGTCAAACCACTTCATAGCTGACTCCCCAAGACTGCTAGGGAAGATAGTACATAGTAGGGGCTCATTTTTTCAATGAATGGTCATCAGCTATCCATAACGTCTGATGTGTGAGGTTGGGTCGATCTTCCCGTCATATAATGTGAAGTTCGGGACGATAAACTTGCTCAGAATCCGTCCCTTTTTTATCCAAATTGTAAATGGAGATGACTCCGAACCATCTCCATATTCTCTTGTCGCTCTTCTGGCTAGGTCCCTAGCTGACCTCTGTTCTGGTCTCCTCAAGCAGTTGTTGAGTTCCTCAGTAATGTACTGTTTTCATGTAACCTCCTCCTGAACCCGAGGTTTCTGATGTTGGTGACGATCTTCATTGTTGCTTCTAATTTTGTCGGGCTTCCCTTTAGGACTTTCCCAATGATTTTCCCTTGCACGTTTCTATTTTCTGATCATCTCTTTTATCCTGGTTTTTAGTTCTTCTTTTTTTTTTAATCAGATCTTTTTTCCTGGCATAAGATTTCTTGAACAACTTGTCATGAGCATCAAGTCTATCCTACAGGGACTGAACCAACTTTACCAGGGAGTGATTTTCCCCCTAGGCATGGAAGAATTCACCACGATCTTTAATTTGATGGTTCTGATTCTTCGAGGGCCTGAAACTGGCAAAGGACATCTCTTCGTCTTCATGGGATCTAGATGGGCTTCCTCTTGCCTACAACCGCGTGTTGCTACTAGGAGGGATAGATGCAGGATCAGAGTCTCCCAAGGCAAAACTGCCTCTAGGTGATCCAATTGCGCTTCTGAGTTTAGACATTGTGGTTTCTTGTTGCGAAATATGGAAATTTTTCCACAGACGGCGCAAATGTAAGAGGCAAAAAATCGAGAATACCTCCTACTGGAATTGAAAAATTGATGTGTTACTGAACTTGATCTCTCAATCTTCCTTTACCAACAAAATGAACAAACTGTCCAAGATCGAAGTGCTTCGATCAAAGGCACTCTAATGTTTAAGTCAGTAAAGATTCTGGAACGAATGGAAGAAGACAAGGAGATTCCAGCGTACCTTTCACCTTGGATTCCTCCGTTTTTTATAGATGGTAATTCCCTTAGGGTTTTTGTGATTTTTGATCCAAGGTGGCACACCCTCCTTCGATTCAGTCATTCAATTTGGGAAGTTGCTGATATTTCTCCAATAATTCCTCTTGATATCTACAATTTTGTTGATTCGTTTATCTAATTGCCTAAGTTATAGGCAGATCTTTATCTTTCTATCATTTGAAACAGCTCAAACATATCAGATGCCGAGCACACTCAATGTTTGCCGAACAGATTAAGGGACTTGGTTTGGAACAAACCGACCTTTTCAATCACCTTACCGAACACTTTAATGGACTCGGCTTGGTACAAGCCAAGCTCCTTCCTTACTTAGTTGAATTAGATTGATGAGCTCGACTATAAAGAGAACCGAATTCTTTCTTTCTTTGTCGAACTTATCGATCAGCACGGCTTGATTTATAAGGTTGTGTGAACGATTTCTCCGTCACGTGATTTGTCTTGTCAACCTCACGTGGATTTCATTTAATGTCATTACATGTGTACTAATGAGGTTTAACCCCTTCATTTGCCACCCAAATCCTCCACCGTTAATCTCAAATTAATTAATTTCAATTTAATTTTATCTATGGTGTACAAAGTTGTATCTAAAATTGCTCAGCCAAGTTATGTTGTCTTGCCATGAAAGGATTATTGTTCATTTTGAGGACCTTATCCAATGAGATAAAGAAAATTTGTTGGGTGAATTGCACTTTGTACCCTTACAGATTTTAAGGTTCTAAGTTTATACACTCAAAGATTAAATTTCTTACATTGCACCCTTAATTTATTAAAAGTGTTACAATCTGACCCTTCTGTTAGTTTTTCGTTAGTTTTTTTGTCAGTGTCAATGGGTTAGCTTTTGTCAAAAAAAATAACAGAAACTAACAGAAGGGTCTTATTGTAATATTTTTTATACATTGGAAATGAAATTTGAGAAATTTAATCTTTAAGGATATAAAGTAAAATTTTCAAAATCTTTTAGAATGCAAAGCAGAAAAAGCCCAAATTTGTTTCATAGGTTAAGGTTTTGATTTAGTTCCGCTTAATGCAAATTTTAACTCAGTTGGTACACCTTAACAACTTGACCATGTAGGTTAAATGACTTTCCTCATCTTCTGCATTAGCCTAATCCTATACTATAAGTGCCCAACCATGCATATTAGGTCAACAATTACAGAATCTATGAACTATAAATAATGGCTCCTCAACCCCCATTCTAATTACTAATTGGGATTTAACCCTACATTTTCTTCACCATCTCCTGTGTACATTATCGAAGGGTTGTATATTCTTTGTGTTTATCAACGATGATTTTGGTTTCAGGTGCTCGAAGGGAGATTGCAGCGATTATCATGTTGCTATGTGTACTGGTCTTGCTGGTGCATGCCAAAGGCCATGGCACGATGGCGAATTGCATGCTTGATTGTTACTATGAATGCTTGCAAATTAAGATATTCACTTTGCACGAATGCAAGAGAGAGTGTGTGTATGCGTGTGTGAAAATTGCTCGTGGCGTAGGAGGTGGCCGTGTTAAACATCAGCAAAGTATTGATGAATCTTAACATGGCCCCGTGTTTTCTGTTTTGGATTAGCTTCAACAGGAACAGATAATGCAAGACACATGCAATTTTATGTTCTCTTTCTTTTGTTTATGAGGAAGCTATTATTCTTCTTCATCACAGTGAAAAAATAATTGGGTAGTCATGAAGATATCCTATCAATTCCTGTATCCTTTAATAATGTAGGAGCCCTTAGAGGCCTGGGTTTTCTTATTGAGGAGTTGCTATGATTATTACAACCTAGACTAGTATGTCCATTTCCTTTTTACAAGCAGGTTTCTGCTAATTCTCAGTCTCGGCAATGTCCTTTCACTCAATTATTGGGAGCTTTTGAAGGACATGCCTAAGAATGATCAGCAGGATCCTGCTTGTGAACTTTGATAATATCAAAGCGTTTTCGTAGCTGAATCTACTTCAAATTTGATAAATGCATTTCTTGTGAATATGTGCCTGTTGGCCTAAGCAAGTATTTCCACTTGTAAATTAGGAATTTGTTTTCTTTTCTTTTGAAAGATGCATTGATTTTCGATGATTTACCTGCAATTTACCCTCACATTTAAAGCCAAAAAATATGTTTGAAAATATCAAAAATTACTTTTTCTATTCATTAACTAGTTAATGCTCGTTTCTAAAGGCCTTGTATCCTGAAATTTAACATACATAGTACTTGACATACATTAATTGCATTTGCTGTCTACCAAAACTTGACATATACGGCAAGTATCATCTTAATATAAGAACCAATATAACTTTAATAGAATTCACAAAAACACAATTGTTTGTAACTAAATCACAAAAGGATCATAACAATTTAAATATTTTTGGAAGTCTAGTGTTTAGAAGGAAATCTTTGCCAAACCTTCAACTATAACAAATAGACTTCTTCCTCCATTTATTCCGAAAAATTTACACCGATAGATAAGAGAATTTGAATATCCTTTCCTTCTCTGTCAAAATTTTAGCCCCCTAAAATTTTTACGTGCAATCATATAGCAATTGGAGGAACCTAATCAAAGAATGTAATGGGTGGAAAAATAAAATTTTATAATAGAATTTTTGTCATCGAATCAAAGTTAAACAAATTTAAATAAATCTGGGACATTAAAAGTTCAAAATAAGTTTATGTCTTTAGAGATTCAAAATGTCGCGTGCCTTATCATATAGATGTGTTAACTTTTTGTAATATAGGTTTTTTTTAATCATCTTTAAGCTATTCTAAGCAATATTCATAGAAATTCTCATTAACTATATAGATAGAGTTAAACCTGTTCAAAAGGCAATATTGAATTTACAGCATATTTGTAAGGATTATATTTTCTATAACCAGTACTACATAGGGTTTCTTAACTTTGCAAATGAATATTCAGCAGCATAAAAAAAAAATCAGTAATTTGTTTAATATATTAATAAATGTTGATAAATAAGAAGAAGAAAAAAATTCAAACCCGCACAAAAAAGAAAAGAAAAGAGAAAAAATTCTAAAATGTTAAAACCATACACAAAGCGCATTTCTCAAGGTTCGAATCACTAGTAAATATTCAATTAAACAGAGATATCACGTCATCGTTGTCACGTGGTGTCACTATTTAATTAAAAAACAACAAATAAATAAAGTAAATTCTACTATTTTTATAACTCCCGTGACCACCACATTTAATTATCAACCCATAAAATTAGTAAGCTTCACTTCATCTACTTGTCATTTTCTAACTGGATGGTGGGTAATGTCACAATTACATTGAATATTTTCTCCACAATCACATACAATGGCCAAGGTGCCGTGAGCNAGGTTCGAATCACTAGTAAATATTCAATTAAACAGAGATATCACGTCATCATTGTCACGTGATGTCACTATTTAATTAAAAAACAACAAATAAATAAAGTGAATTCTACTATTTTTATAACTCCCGTGACCACCACATTTAATTATCAACACATAAAATTAGTAAACTTCACTTCATCCACTTGTCATTTTCTAACTGGATGGTGGGTAATCACGTCGTGTAACAATTACATTGAATATTTTCTCCACAATCACATACAATGGCCAAGGTGCCGTGAGCACACTTTAGTTTAGGAAATTACACATTGCCTCCTTTATTTTCTGTTATATCTTTTTGGAAATCATTCTGTGGCCCCCATAAATTCAAGGTGCCCCCATTAGTTTTATATATTATCGTTCTTGTACTCTTAATTGGTCTCCCATTTCGAAACTTCTGGCTCCTCACTGCATATGCATAATGTATCACATTAAATAAGTGTGCATGCATGCAATTATCTACAATTAGTTATTACAAAAATATGAGCATTTATTCTTTTCAAAGTAAATTCTACAATCCATCAATATCTACAGTCAGGATAAGATGATGATAAATTAGAGTGATATATTTATCTTTATCTTGTTTATTTCTCATCCTATAAATAAGGTTAAATTTTATGCAAACGATGAGATTTTAGGCCCATTGATGTAGCTAATTTGCCGAACCATGTAATTAATTGTATTTTATTTCTTTTAATTTTGTTTATCTTCAATCTCTTTTAATCATAAACTTCTTCAGAAACACCATGAAGTCTTTCAATAATTATGAAAATAGTCTTTTTTATCATTTAGGATAATTAATTTTTGAAGGTATTTCACACATAGATTCACATACAGTATATCAAACTTTTATAACCATGCTTACAAATTTGTACACCTATTTAAAAAAAAAAACACAATTTAGTACACAAAACTCTTGCTACAATATAGTCTAGCGACAGGCCAGATGTAAATAACTTTATCTGGTGTTCGAAGGAACAATTGTTGTGACTTGAACTGGGATGAACATACAACTATNCACAATTTAGTACACAAAACTCTTGCTACAATATAGTCTAGCGACAGGCCAGATGTAAATAACTTCATCTGGTGTTCGAAGGAACAATTGTTGTGACTTGAACTGGGATGAACATACAACTATAAAATGACATATGTTTTAATATAAGTTTCTTTTTTTTGTTCAATGGTTAGAGATGTCTAAGTCAGACTAGCTTACGCACACCTCAACTAATCTCATTTCCGGTTCGATTAAAGTCATTCACGTCGGGACTAGGGTATTCATAAGAGATAAATCTCTNTTTTTTTTTGTTCAACGGTTAGAGATGTCTAAGTCAGGCTAGCTTACGCACACCTCAACTAATCTCATTTTCGGTTCGATTAAAGTCATTCACGTCGGGACTAGGGTATTCATAAGAGATAAATCTCTCATAGCCTGATTTCAAGGGATTGTCAAGATTCAAACTCAAAACATCTGAATTCACAATTCATATTTGTTATCACTTGAGTTACTCTTTGACTTATTTTAATNCTCATAGCCTGATTTCAAGGGATTGTCAAGATTCAAACTCAAAACATCTGAATTCACAATTCATATTTGTTATCACTTGAGTTACTCTTTGACTTATTTTAATATAAGTTTGGCATCCCCTATTTTGGCAATTATGTTTTGATTGAATATTTGTGGGTTTTCACCATGCAACATGTGCCCATGATTTGGCCACTGACCAAACACTTTTTTTTTTGTCCGGAGGATCATTTGAATGTGACTTGGAAAAGATGCAGTTTATGACAAATGAGGCTATGCTGCCTATATGCATGTGGGTGGGCCTTCCCCTTACATGAAGTAGTCTTTATTCAATGCATAGTGTGGATGATTTGTGGTGTCCATGTGAGGGTATGGGATCCCATTTGCTAGAGAACAATCAAAAAAGGTGTACGAGTGAAGGGTAGGCGTCACAAGTTGTTGTGCAAATAACATCTCAATTGCTTTTTGAGAAGGATCCGGGATTCGATCAACTTTCAAATTTTGTCCATTTCAATTACTTTCAATAATGCATCGTTAGATTTATCGGGTTGGTGAATTTTTTTATTTATCTTTTTGTGACTCCAAATGGCCACGATGAATATAATGTTGGATGGTTGAACTTGATTTGGGTGTCTAATGTTTGAGTCCACCTTTTTTAGTCTCTTTGTTCCTGTAGTCATTTCTTGCAAAGCTTTTGAATATCAAAAAATTAATATGGGGTGAAAAAAAAAAATTGATCGAAATTGACAAAATTTGAAATAAAGAGGAAGGTTGGGCATGCCGGGCTAATGAAATTGGTTTCGAATAAAATTTTCTAATTTATGCAGTTGAAAAAAGAAAAAAAAATTGTAATTACTAGGGGTGACAATTTTCTAATAAATTTTCTAATATATGTCAAAATTCAATAGAATTTCCTTTTCTTTTCTTTTTTTACATGTAATTACTAGGAGTGACAATTTTTAATACAACACCGCAACATGACTCGAAATCAACACAAAATTAACAGGTTAAGGTTGACTATTTTTTAATACAAACTCAAAAATGACACGAATAATAAATAGATCGGGTTAGAGTCAAGCAAGAACGAACCGAAGTTGACGCAATTAATATATTTAACTAGTATTATAAAAATAAAATGTAATGCCATAATTATTGTACAAAAAAAGATATTTTCACTCATTTTTATTATTATATTTAGTAAGTTAATTTTTAGTTTATAGAAAAAATATGAGCATAGATTTGTTTAAGTAACAATTAAATTTTAAACTTAAATCTGAGCGTTAATTTTTTTATCCATAGATTATATGGGTCAACACGAGTACAATATGAAAATAAATAGATCGACTCGACAAGATTAGTTAAATATGTTAAATTATAGTTAATTAATACTCAAAATGAACCCAAAATA
Organism: Ilex paraguariensis; assembly: GCA_963454935.2. Classification (NCBI taxonomy): domain Eukaryota; kingdom Viridiplantae; phylum Streptophyta; class Magnoliopsida; order Aquifoliales; family Aquifoliaceae; genus Ilex; species Ilex paraguariensis. The sequence continues at coordinate 633,606 of CAUOFW020001925.1, forward strand.
ATACGACACGACACGATGACCACCCTCCGTGATTACTTCATTAGGTGAAGGATATTAAGTGAAAAATAGCACTAATCTCACCATTTGTGGGTTTCATTTTTCGATTTCATCTCAAAAAGTTATTCTTGTTTTCCCAAACAGCCCATTCTAGAGGACAGAAACTCTTTAAACTAATGGGCTCATATGCAGTCCTAAAAAATGAACTAAGGCAGCTCAAAACTAATGGATTAAGCCTTNAAACTCTTTAAACTAATGGGCTCATATGCAGTCCTAAAAAATGAACTAAGGCAGCTCAAAACTAATGGATTAAGCCTTATTGACCTTAATTAGGACAAATAGTTGTGCCTAAACTTGATTTATGTTTTGTTTGGTACAATGGAAAAATAGAAGGATAGAAAGTTAAAATGATAGAAAGTTAGAGCAATAAATAAAATATCATGCTTGATAAGGAAAGAAAATAAGAAGAATGAAAAAATGGATGTATCAACTTTTTTTCCAACTCACCAAAATCANGATAGAAAGTTAAAATGATAGAAAATTAGATGAATAAATAAAATATCATGTTTGGTAAGGAAAGAAAATAAGAAGAATGAAAAAGTGGATGTATCAACTTTCTTTCCAACTCACCAAAATTAATCCCTCAAAAATTAGAAGGAAAGTTGATGGAAAGTTAATTATTTGTGTTAAGATGTATCTTATTTATCTATTATATATACATAATAATCTTATATAAAAATACAATGATAATATATATAATTTTAAAAATAAATTTAAAAATAAAAAAATAAAAAATAGAATATTACCGTTAAATTTTTTATTCAAAGTTTATGTGGTCCAATGGTACTCCTTGCTTTGTGAAGATTTTGTCTTCTTAAGGTCAAGGGTTCAAGTCCCTCTTCCCCCTCCCTCCCCTCCAAAAAAAAAAAATACGAATATGAACACGATACAAAAATAAACAGATCAACTCACAACTCGACACGACACAATTAGTTAAATGAAAAAAAAAATAGTTATTTTTATTTTTCATCTATCCAATCAAACACAAAAGAAGAAAAATATATCATTCTTAATTTTCTTCCTTAAATGATAGAAAATATGTCTTTTTTATTTTCCATCTTCCGTGCCAAACGGAGTATTAAGCAATAGGGTAGGGGCTGCTTTGATNCAATTAGTTAAATGAAAAAAAAAATAGTTATTTTTATTTTTCATCTATCCAATCAAACACAAAAGAAGAAAAATATATCATTCTTAATTTTTTTCCTTAAATGATAGAAAATATGTCTTTTTTATTTTCCATCTTCCGTACCAAACGGAGTATTAAGCAAATGGGTAGGGGCTGCTTTGGTNAAATATATCATTCTTAATTTTCTTCCTTAAATGATAGAAAATATGTCTTTTTTATTTTCCATCTTCCGTGCCAAACGGAGTATTAAGCAATAGGGTAGGGGCTGCTTTGATGGGTTCTCTGGGCAATTCCCCTCGAGCAATGTGAATGTGAAGTATGTGTGATTGCTGAATATGGTCCATGGGTCGATTTAGTCTGCAGTGTCTGTAAACTAACCCGAGAAAGGGGCCCCTAGCCCGGGCCATGGCGATGTACGCCTGGCCCTTAGCCCGCGGGCCCATCTTTCTGCCCGCCACCAATTCAAATTTTATTTATTTATTGGAATCACTATGGACCATTTCTAGCCATAAACAGTTGGTAGGTGCTTCAATTTGCTAGTCAAATTTGAATAGCAAATTTAAATAAGATTTATTATTTTAAACTTATGAATGTAATTTTTAATTTTCTATTAAGAAAAGTGGTTGAGTCGAGTCCAGGACCCTCACCAAGAAACCGACTCGACCCGACAACTTCACAAACACAAGACTGCTCATTTATAATGAATCCTATTTAAATTCAAGATAAGTTTTTCACTAAGAAAACAAACAAAAATTAATTCATTAAATTAATTTGCCTCTTAAAAAACATTACTTGGGGGATCGTTAGTTAGACGAAAATAATTAGACAATGAGTAATACTATTGAAATATAATCTACTGACTTAAAGATGTGACTTCATTGTAACCGTTTAATTAATACTAAATTTTAATATTTGATAAAATTCACAGTTAATTCAATGATTATAGCGAATTAATTTAACAAATTAAATCAATAAATTGGTGAAATTCCTTTAACTGGCCAAAGTTCAACTTGTTATGCTTTCTTTGCCAACAATACTATTAATTCTATTCCTATATTTAAACAAAGTTCACCATTAGTTTTCCGACAATTATGATGTTAGTTAAAGAGCAATGCTACAAATTCTAAGTAAAACTCGAAAAGTTGTAATTTAAATGCATATCATTCGTTGGATGAGTGGACTTCATCAATTTTTTCAGTAGGATCCACTCATCTCACNCAATGCTACAAATTCTAAGTAAAACTCGAAAAGTTGTAATTTAAATGCATATCATTTCTTGGATGAGTGGACTTCATCAATTTTTTCAGTAGGATCCACTCATCTCGCACTCTTCCAAGGGATGATATTCATTTGAGTTTTAATTTTTGAATTTTACTTGGATTATGTAGCATTCTTCATTAGTTAAAATCTCCGACCTTTTTTGTTTTTTTTATCCTAATAGGAAAATGTTACGCTTTAATTTCTTCCAATAGTATACGAGACGATTGTCCATTGTTGCACCAAATATAATATCATGTGATGTGACAATATCTTCACAACTCAACTTGAACATTCCTAACCCTTATTGATTCGATAGTTGAGTATAATTTTTAGTAATTCAAAAATTTTAAATTTAATTATTTTTTATACCTTTTATTCATAAAGGTTAGTCACTCTTATCTTTTCAACATCATGGTTTAACTCAATTTAAATCACAATAGTTAGCCGTTGAGTTCGAAAGAATAGTCGGTATAAGTCTAAATATGTTATTAAAAAAAAGAAGGGAAGGGAGGGGAGGGGGGATTGGGGCGTGTTATACACTCGCTTAAAGGGTGCGTGGGACTTGAAGTAGGATTGTAGATTTATTTACGAAGCAATTGCTCTAAATGACCATAACGACCCTTGTATTCATTTAAAATACAAAGAACAGCCATAGAAGGTTCTTCAGTACAGTCTGCCGACAAATTGAGTGTGTGTATGAGAGAGAGAGAGAAATTGGCATTTAACGCTTATCCTTTTCCTTTTTGTCACCGACAGAAACGACATTTTTAATTGCAACTAATTTGATTGCCTCTTAATATAACTTTGTTATAATCCTTTATAGATGAAAATGAAATGTTAAACTCGATGAAATAGTTTAAGTGATAATAAAGACGAATTAAAAATTCAGATATCTTAAATTTGAATTTTAATAATCTTTTAAGATAAGGTCATAAGAAATTTATCTCTCATAAATATTCAAATTTTGACTAGATGATCCACCTTTAACCGAAACAAAGAAATAATTAGTCGAGATCCGCATAAACTGGCTCGAAAATCATAACTGTTATACAAAAAAAAAAATTGGAATGTTATGAATTTATTAATAAAAAAAAATTATCCATTTTCATTGATAAAATTTATTAAAAGAGGTCCAACTACATTATTAAAAAATAATTTTTTGATATTATTTTTATTTTTATCTGATAAGTTAAATTATTTAAATCAAAATCTATGATTCCACATCAATTTTATACGATATTCGAAGTAGAGTAGCCTTATCCCTGTCAACCGTGGCATTTGATGTTGTGTGTGCCCTGTGATATCCTGATTGGATGGAAGAGAAATTTAATTTTTAAATCTCACTCTCACTCTCACATGAATTTAATGACTTTTTAATCTCTCTTATATAATAATACCATCCTATTGTCACTGTCATCCCTCCCCGATTGCTCTTCATCTCATTCCGACCGTCTTTAAATTTGAATTTTTCATCCTTTTTGACGAAGAATTAAATTATTATTAAAAACTAGAGCGAGTAGTATAAAGCCAAGTCAAATATAATATTTTAAAGAATAAAAAATCTAAGAAAATTGAGATGAATTTTTGGAGATCAACCGACCCCAATACATTATTATATATAATTTATAGATATACTAGAAAAAGACAAAGCCAAAGTATGGTTCAATCAGCCCCTTTTTCCTTTGGGATGTCGAAAACTACAGGGTCGTTTTTGTAAAGTTGTGGGCATAGAGCTGTCTTGGAGGGCTACTTGTTCCAACCTTTGCATAATTGTATCATATGGAAATTTTACAATGGGCTGTTTAGAGGTAGTTTAAATGACTAATTTTAAAGGATTTTGTAATAAAATTGGTCAAGTTTGTTTAAACTTCGGTTTTTTTATTGGTTTTTATGGTAATTTTTTAGACCCAAAAAAGATTATTTAGGTTGATTGAAGAAGTTGATTTTATAAATTTTTCTTTCGACTTTTTAAAATTTTGTCGCGGGTTCGACATAATTTTTTAATTTATTATATTCATAAAATATTATTAATGATGTAAAAAAAATTAAATTTATATTTTGAGAACTATTTTGCATAATTTATACATACATGTAATTTTTTCTTTTTTGACACAAAAAAATTAAAAAGTCATTCTAAACAAACTTTTCTAAATTTTTTAAACTTTTTAAAAAACACCTTAAACGGTTTTGGAGAACCATTTTGCAAAATTTTTTTAAATCGTAATTTTTCACTTAAAAAAATCAACTCCAAAAAACCCTAATATTTTTTTTGTCACATGTCATGGGCTTTGGTAGAAGCTTGTAAACATTAAAACTAAAATCAACCTCAATTTCTCGACAAAATTTTTTACTACTGAAATTTTAAAAAAATTTAATAATCAATCCTAAAATAATCATTTTCTCAAATAAAATTCTCTTAACCGACCATAAAATCAAGTTTTAGAAGTTCGAATTTCTAAATAAATCTGACGAGCACGAATTTGACTGGACTAAGCCCAATGAAAACAATTCCAGAAAACTTGAAGGAAAGTCCAAATCGAAACTGGATCAACTCATTGGAAAGGAAGACATCAAGAGGTCAACACTTAAAGCCCCAAGGCCAATGCCCAAGAAACTTGGCAGCCTTTGGGCGCCGCCCATGGTAGCCCCTTGGGCGCCTCCCTCTTTGCTCCTCTTCACCTTAGAACTTCAATCCAAGTCCAAGTTACACCAACTCAAGACAAGTCCAAGCTCAAGACGAGGATCAAGTCCAATCCAGCTGAGAGTCCTCCTCCAAAAGAATAGAAGCACGAGGGAGTAAACATCGAGATAGACGCAGAGATCTCCTACCATAACTATACCTACCAAAGTAGTAGAAGTCCACTCACCCACGTCGCTGCCTTACCCTAACTATATAATGTAAGCCCTCTCAACATTGAGGACACGCCTCTGAAACCTCTACGCACCCCTTACACTCATTGTTTTCTCTCTGTCTCCCAAAAAACACTATATCTCTCCAGAGTACTATAATTCATCAATAAAGAACACAAGTCATCGTTGTCCTTCCCGAAAGTGGAGTAGGTCATCCGAGACCGAACCACTATAAATACTTGTGTTGATCCATTATTTACTGTTTTTATCCATTGATTGTCGTTGATTGCTCATTAATCACACCTGTTAATATCTTTGACTGTTGATCTTACACAAGACAATTTTGTGCATCATCAGTTTGGCACCGTCTGTAGGAACGACTAGTTTTCCTACTCTCTTTTAATCCATGGCAATCACGACCAAGTCGAGGTCTCAGCAACTGGGAGACAACAACCCAGTTCACCGGGAGGAGGCTCTGCCTCCCACTGCATCTGTGGAACCTTCCGCTATTACCACTCCCACTGCTGGACAGCAGCAACAACTCCTTCAGACCATTCAGCTGCTGGTGACCCAGAACCAACAAATCATCCAACTCATGCTCTCCCAAGGAGGCGTTGCCCCTCCCCTCTCAAGAGGAGTCCCACTCCCTCCACCGGGAGAGGAACAACTGCATATCCCTCCTGGGCGCCAGACAGCCCCCCACAACGGGGTCCCTCGACAGAACACTCTGGGACCACACCATGGCACTCCTCATCTAGCACCACCTCAGTGCGCAGGGAGTTCTCAAGTGCCCTCCCCTCATGAACCTAGGCAGGAGGACGAAAATCGAGAAAGTCAATACAGAGACCATGAAAGCAAGTACCACCACCGGACTGAGGGGTATCCCCAATTAGTGAGACGAGAAGATTAGAGAGGTACAAAATCAACTCAGTGATGCCCTCAACGCCATCAAAGCACAGATGCCTAAAACCGTTGACTATTTGGTAAGGCGCACCAATATCCCTTTCATAGCTGATATCCTTAACTACCCTCTACCCTTAAGGTTCAAGATGCCTACTATCGAGATCTTCGATGGCACCAAGGACCCCCTAGACCATCTAGATACCTACAAATCTCTCATGCAGCTCCAGAATGTGCCTGATGAGATAATGTGTAAAGCCTTCCCTACCACCTTGAAGGGGTATACTCGCCAGTGGTTCTCCAAGCTCAGGCCCTCCTCCATCCGCTCCTTTGTCGAGCTCAACAGGTCCTTTGTCTCCCACTTCATTAGGGGACGCCAATATCAGAGACCAGTGACCCATCTACTCACCATCAAGCAGGACAGGGATGAAAGCCTGAGAGACTACCTCGCCCGCTTCAACAAGGAGGCTCTCCAGATTGAGAAGCAAGATGATAAGGTATCTCTTGCCACCTTTATCGCCGACCTCCGCACCTCTAGTTTCATGTTCTCTGTCCTCAAGAAGCCACCCTCCAGCATGCTCGAGTAGTTGTCAAGGGCACATAAATACTTGAATGCTGAGAACGTCACCAAGGCCTGTCGAGGTAAGTCCTCCCAAAGAGGGGAGAAGAGGAAAGACACCCGCGAAGACAAGTGGGAGGCGGAGAACGAGAGAAAGAGAATCGAAAGAGTTTTTGTCAAGGACCATCTCGGTCCATACCCCCCGAGAGACAGACAACCTTTCACGTCACTCAACGCCTTGGTGGAGCACATCCTATTCCAAATATAGGATGACCCCACGCTTCGTTGGCCTAAAAAAATGAAGTCCGCCCCAAATTGTAGAAATCACAGCAGGTACTGTCACTTCCACTGCGACCATGGCCACGACACAGATGACTGTTATGAGCTCAAGAGGCAGATAGAGGAGCTCATACAGCGTGATCAGTTGAGGCAATATGTTGATGGCAGAGGTCAAGCCCCGCCACCTAGTCAGGACCAGGACGACAGAGAACGCGAACAACCCCTCGGAGAAATTCAGACAATCTGTTGAGGGCTACAACTCCACCAAGGAAATATCGGCCCACCAATGGGACACGCCTGAAGATTTTATTTATCTTTTACAATTTCAGTTTATTTATTTATGTTATTCATTATTTTATAAAAAAAAATTTTGCAAGATTATGGTTTTCATAATTGTCTTTGTTTTCATGTCAAATAGCCTACGACCTATCAACAACAAGGTGGACAAAAAGTCAAAAGGCATCTAGACGAGGGGTCTCGCCCTCTCCATCTTGGGTGCCTCTCATGATGTCGCGTAGAGGAGGGTTCTCGTTCTCTCCACCTTAGGCGCCCCCATGATGGCCTCGCCTTCTCCACCTTGGCGCCTCCTTCGATGTCGCCTAGATGATGGGTCTCGCCCCCTACCACTAAACGGCCTAGACGATGGGTCTTACCCCCATTCACCAGGTGGGCCCAGATGATGGGTCTCACCCCCTCTCACCATGAGCCCAGACGAGGGGTCTCACCCTCTCCAACTTGGGCGCTCCTCTTGATGCCACCTTAACGAGGGGTCTTGCCCTCTCTACCTTGGGCACCCCCATGATGGGTCTCGTCTCCTCTCACCAGGCACCTAGCTTCAGGCGCCCAACACCAGGCATCAAGCGTCCAACTCCTCAGAGCCCTCCTCATCTTCATCTCAATGGAATGAGTCTTAGACACCCAGCTCCTTATAGCCCTCCTCATCTTCATCTTAATGGAATAAAGAGAGCCCTCCTCATCTCCATCTCAATGGAATGAGTCTCCGCCACGACAGCCCTTTTTTGAGCTATACGTAGCTCTACCTTTGCTCCCGAGCGGCCTCAACCTCCAGCTTAGCGCCTCTTTTGTAAGCCAACCCTCAACTGCTCCGCGGCATTCTCTCGTGTCTGCCGCCATAGCCCTATTGCTCTGTAGCATTCTCTCATGCCTATCACCCGAGCCCTACTTGTTCTTCAGTAGCCCTCATAGCTGCCCCTCTGATATCCTAGGGGCCACAGACCTCCAAAGCCCCTCGTTGACCAAAGTTAAGTCAAAGCAGGACAGCTATGTGGAGCTACAGTCCTCATAGAAAGACCGCATAGGTGTCTCAACTCCTATAGCAGTACAAAGGCTAACACAGAAGTCTAAGTCTGGAATATAGTGGGGGCACCATCAGGACCCATCTCTCGGGAAGCAACCTAGCAATCGGACCTTGATCGAGAAGCACTAGAGGCATCAAACCTCATCCTTTTAAGAAGAAGGGAAAACAGCACTCTAAAAGCAAAGAGAGTCTCCACCATCGCCCTATCAACAAAAGCTCCAGGAATCAAAGACAAGGTCAAGAACCAGTATAACCAAAGGGTATCACAGTCTCCCTCTCTGGTAAAAACCCAAAATGTCAATTCGTCACCCATAAATGCCTGACAATTGCCTGTTAGAACACAACTCTCCACCATCGTCGGTTTCACTGAATTATACTTAAAACTCAAATTCAGAGAGAAATAAGCATTTTTTTTTTTGAGAAATTTGGTGACCAAACTGCCTTTGGCCATTTGTATGTCGTAGATCTCGAAAAAATGCCCAAATTCAAAAAAATATTCGCCTCAAATGGATAATCGAGCGCAAAGTTATGGTTGTTCAAAGTTTTACCGATTTTCTTTATAATTTTATGATGCTCCACCTAGCCTGGGTGCCGCCCACATACTCTAGTCCAAGCCCTGCCTAGCTTGGGCGCCGCCCACTTGCACCAGGCAGTCTCGCCCAGTGCACTTCTTCTCCTCTATGCCCAGGCCACCTTGGTGTCCTCGCCCAAACCATTGCCCTAGAGCGTCGCCCAAAGCATTGCTCCAAGTCGTCACTGTTTGCCAAACCCGCGCCATGGACGCCTTTCTTAGCACCTTGGGCGTCGCCTATGAGGCCAATGCCAAGGTCTCCTCCCTGGTCAGCTACTCCATGGCTTGAGTCCCTAACACCATCAACAGAAGACAAAGCCCCATGGGCGCTGTCCCTTCTTTTCTCCCACACGGGAATCGCCTGCCTCAACACCTTGGGCGCCACCCAGTTCTCCCTTTTTCCTAATGGCGTCACCCACTGACTTAGCCCCCTGGACATGGAAGCCTTAGTCTTCCTCGACGCCTGCCTTACCCACCTTGGTTCTAGCCCCACCTAGCATGTACAGGGAGATGCCCAACCATGGAACTATCAGAAGAAGAGAAAAACTCCCAGGATACAGGAGCAAGACGCTGTGGAAGCTAGCACCGTGGCAAGCAAAAAAAATTCCTGCTCACTCAGAGGAAGACGAAGCACATGCCCTCAATCCCTTCCTCCCTATAAATGTCAGAGGCTTGGGGCATGGGAGGCAAATGACGAGCACAAATTTGACTGGGCTAGGCCCAATGAAAACAATTTGAGAAAGCTCGAAGGAAAGTCCAAATTGAAACTGGATTGACCCATTGGAAAGGAAGACATCAAGAGGTCAACACCCAAAGTCACAAGGCCAACGCCCAAGAGACTTGGCAGCCCTTGGGCGCCTCCCTCTTTGTTCCTCTTCACCTTAGAACTCCAATCCAAGTCCAAGTCACACCAACTCAAGAAAGGTCCAGGCTTAAGACGAGGATCAAGTCCAATCCAACTGAGAGTCCTCCTCATAAAGAATTGGAGCACGAGGGAGTAAACATCGAAATAGACGCAGAGATCTCCTACCATAACTACACTTATCAAAGTAGTAGAAGTCCACTCACCCACGTCACCGCCTTACCCTAACTATATAATGTAAGTCCTCTCAACATTGAGGGCACGCCTCTGAAACCTCTACGCACCCCCTACACTCATTGTTTTCTCTCTGTCTCCCTAAAAGTACTATATCTCTCCGGAGTACTATCATTCATCAACAAAGAATATAGGCCACCACCGTCATTCCCGAAAGTAGAGTAGGTCATCCGAGACCGAACCACTATAAATACTTGTGTTGATCCATTATTTACTGTTTTTATCCATTGATTGCTCATGAATCACACCTGTTAATATCATTGACTGTTGATCTTGCACAACACAATTTTGTGCATCATCAAAATCAATCAAGAACAAAATGAGAGACAAATATATATGATTTAGAGTTATTTCGAGTTATGTTTCATTCCTTCATCATTCAGATAGGGTATAGTAAAATTAAAAGTTTTATAAACTGGAATCTATTAGAGCTAAACGAAGCATACTCAAGCCGATCAACACAACGTTTGGATTCAACTAGGTCACACACCCAACTTAAAAATTTGATCTAATTCAATTCATTTTATAATTTGAATGAATTTGAATAAACCAAAATCGATTTGACACTTAAATTGGAATCAATTAGAGCTAAATGAAGCATAATCAAGTCGATCAACACAATATTTTGGATTCAACTAGTTTACAAAACCAACTTAAAAATTTGATTTAATTCACTTTATCTCATAATTTGAACGAACCTAAATAATCCAAAATCGATTCAAACCAGAGTTGGATTCACGTGACAACACTACCTCTAAAGAGAATACTTTTGGATGGTACTATCCTTTAGGCTTAACAGGAAATGAACATAAGAAAGTGACTTCATTCACGCTCACATTTAATTGCAGACCCCATAACCAACCAACTTTAATTCCCCCACTAAATATGTACAAACATTGAACTCACTTCCTATTAATTTTTATCATGAGGTCACTACTTCTATACTGGTACAACCATAAACGTGTTAGAATAAATGTCATTTAAACTCGAGTGTACGTCCACATCCCTAAAAATAATAGAAAAAAAAACCCCAAAATTAATAGATTTTGAACTAAACCAAATTCACATCCTTATTAGAAAATCTTGAAATTGAGAGTATTTAAATTCCCTCAATACACATGTTTTTAGTATAGAGTATAGTAAAATGTTAATACATCTTCGTTACGATAAACACGAATGTTAATAGTAGTGATCAATCCAACGATATCACATCAGATCTTACCCATTATGTATAGAGAAGTGATTACTCAAATAAATCATGAAAGTTTCGTTTGGTACGATGAGAAAGTGGGAGAATGAAAAGTTTTAGGGATAAATAAAGCATCATGTTTGGTAAGGAAAGAAAGTATGAAGAATGAAAAAGTTGATGAATTAACTTTTTTTTTAACTCACCAAAATCAATCTCTCCAAAATCGGAAGAAAAATAAATGAAAAATTAATTATTTGTGTTGAGATGTATCTTATTTGTCTATATATCTTATGTATACATTAATTTCATATAAAAATACAATGGTAAAATATGTTTATATATTTTAAAAATTAAAATTAAAATTTTAAATTAAAAAAAATATTTTTTCCATCTTAACTAAGGGTGAAAATTTTCGACTCAACACGATTCGAACTCGATACGAAAATAAACAGGTCAACTCTCAACTCGACACGACATAATTAGTTAAATGAGTTAAGTTACGTTTGACTAACATTCGACATAAACTCGTAATGACTCAACACGAATCTGATTCGACACGACTCAACTCGATTGTCACCTCTAATCTTAGCCAAGCACAAAAAAAAAAATATATTTTTATTTTTCATCCATCCAACCAAACACAAAGGAAGAAAAATATATTTATCCTACTTTTCATCTTTGAAAGATAGAAAGTGTATTTCTCCTATTTTCGATCATTCTTACTTTTTATCTTCCCTACCACACGGAGCAAAAAAGAACATAAGAGATTACCCGAGGGGCACGATTGCACGCCTTAACTTTAAATGATACTTGATTTATTAGTTTCGTATTACATCTTTGTACACAACAAATACTTTCATATTAGATTGTTTAGTTGCAGTATTAAGGGGGAGTGTATTGAGGAGTTAAAATAAATTAAAACTCTCTAATCGGGTAAATACTTTATTTGGTAAATAAATTTGATTCCGTTTTAATTTCAAAAATATATATTAATCGTATATTTTTGATACCATAGATGTATATTATGGAAGTATTTTAATATCATCAAGAGGGATGATATTATAATTCAACTTAAATGTATTATTGTAAACATTTATTATTATAACTCCTCAGCTGTTAAAACCAAGCTTTTATCAATATAGTTAATTCCGGCTGAGGGTATTTTTGTTAATTCAGCATTAATACGATGAAATAATTTATCAACCAAACAACAATTAGACTAAATAACTATTATCAAACGTTTAGGTTATATATTACCAAACACTAGATAAAATTAGATATTATTTTAATACCCTATTTAATTTTGTCTTTGGTTCATTTGTATTGTATTAAATTAATTGTTATATTTATTTCTAATACGATAATCAAACGAGCTCATTATTTTTATCAAAGTAATATGTATAGTTGGATTGGTCACTACCATTAACTGTTTTAATATGACTTGCCAATATAATTATTGGATAAATTAATTTAGATAAATTGTTTGGTATTACATTTGGTGTAAATCATCCGGTATCCAGTAATCACAACAAATTCCAGACTAATTTACATTCGAGTCGGGCAGGACCATAAGGGCAGCATAACTCTCTCTACTGAATATTTAAACGAAGTTGCATTTAAATACTCGATAGGGAGAGTTTGCCGCCCCTGTTGGCTATGTACATGTTACTGTTCATATAAATGTGTATACCTCCCCTCTCTCTCTCTCTCTCTCTCTCTCTCTCTCTCTCTCTCTCTCTCTCTTCCATGTGATGACAGAGACCGACTTCTTATCATGTTCTCACTCACCATGATTTCTGGGTAGTCCCTCAAAATAAGGTCATTAGCTGGGTCAAGAACCTTCCTTTGCCTTTTCGTACCAGGCATATTCCCTTCAATAACACCGGCTGAAAAATGACAAATTTTGGGTCCCACAAGTGGCACTCATCTTATCATTTCATGTAATTTTTCCATGCATACATTAATGACAATTATATATATACATATCAACTTTTTGGATTATCTAAACATAAATTTTTCTAATTTTACTTTAGATTAGCAACCCTTTAAAACATGCAGTCATTCATTAATTACAAGAATCGATTAAATTTGAAACAGGTCAATTAACAATCTAGAAAATAGGGATCAATTAGTCATTATTTAGACGTATCTTTGTAAGCATTTAGTTAAAAAATTTTCCTACGCAACTAGAAAAGTTTTTATTTTTTACATATACATCATAGTTTATAAAATAATAGGGTTATGTATATTATATTATTTTTTACATATACATGTGATTAAGCTTGTAAGAATGGAGCAAAACCAGATTAAAAAATACATATAAAACTAACAATTTGTCACTAGACTTATATTAAAGTGCCTTAATAGCACGCAAAGAGTTACAATTAAATATGTCTAAAGCTGTTGAATAAAGTAGACAAATTTATCCATTTGTATGTAATTTAAGCTTCTCTTTCTGCTTGCATCTTACCAATAAAGCTTTGATGTGTATGTCTTATAGCCTATCCATTGTTTATCCAAATCACAATATCCTTTAAGAAAATCTCACACTATTTATTGACTAAGTTTTGAGATCAATCAAATAGAATGAATGCTCAAACCAAGTTGTCTATAATAGGTATAACCTAATGATGGGAAAGTGCATTCTAACATTATATGTTAGAGTATTTTATGGGAAGACTGAATCACATATTGACTAATTTTTTAAAAGAATTTGAGTTTATACACTACTAGAAGTAATCTGTACCTTAAGACACGGTACAATGTGGATAAAAGAGATATTGATAACTGTTGGATGAGTTTATTTGAAACTGTCAGATGAACTTATTGAAACCTGACATGTTTTGTACTATAGATATATCAGTGCTATCTTGTAATTAAGTTAAGTGAGACCTTGAATCTTACAAATGCGCAGAGATGAGACTAGCCAAAAAGTGTCGTGTGAAGCTTGTTTTATTTGATTGTGCAAATCTGAGTAAAATAACAATCAATTAGATTGAGTTGTTATATTATAGGGACGACTCACTGCTACCTTCTGTATTGTGTTTTTTTTTCATAAAAAGACGTGAATTGTCTTAAGCGAGCAACCTAGTTTATGTCTCATCTTACCATTAATTTTATCTTTCAGATTCATTTTTTTTTTTAACATTATACATTATCAACAATGCTTCATTTATTAAAATGCTTCCCAAATATGGTATGTCAAATTAATATGTATGGTTGGATGAGTAAATCTCATCAATTTTTAATACTCATCTAGTGTTTATAAAAACATGCCACATCATTCGTTATGAAACCTTGTGCCACGAACAGTATTATCCGAACTCAACTGTTTCTCAACGTAATGTTTCATTACTGTAATAATAAACCTTTTGGTTATTTATTATAATAAACAAATGTACAATTTTAAAGATTAATTTCAATAACAAGTTATCACCAAAATTATAAATAATTTTTAAAAATTATAAAATTTATAATCACAATACAATACTTATGATTGTTAATCGAGTTGAATTTGAACCTAAATCGAACAGAATTTACACATAAATGAGCGAATTCGTTTGACTATTTACACATAAACGAACTTAAAAAAACATTTCAACTTGACTTGATTAACAATCCTAACCATACTAAAAAAAAAAAAAAGTCCCGCCACCCAAGACAGATTGCCATGAGACCAGGCAATTAAGAAGCATGATTCATATATGGATGACGGTTAATTTTAATATTCTCTTGGTGCAGTTTTCTACCTTATTTAACACAGCTATAAACATAGTAAAAATAACACCCACACAAACACACACACACACTGCACAACATATTCTTAGGACACACGAAACACGTTCAAACCTTAAATACATTGTCGGTGACAAACTGGAACACACTAATAAATACTAACAAAAACAACTTTGGACCCTTTCTTTGACCATATAATATTCACAGATTAATCTGTTATTAAGGAAAGCCTATGGTACCGGAGCAGTACAGTACTGAAAATTATAATTTTTTAATATTAAATTATAATTTTATTTAAGTGCATGTTAGAATTTGTAAAGAGTAAGATTGATCATAGAAGATTACAATCGATACCGAAAGTTATAATTTTTAGGGTTAAGTTATAATTTTTAAAAGTTAAATTACAACTCATAAGAAAGAAGTCATAACTATTCAAGGGAAATACATNGGGTTAAGTTATAATTTTTAAAAGTTAAATTACAACTCATAAGAAAGAAGTCATAACTATTCAAGGGAAATACATGATCGATCATAATTTTCCTTTGAACAATTATAACTTCTCTTTTTAAAAATTTAATTTTACCATAAAAAATTATAATTTTCAGTATTGTAGACTTTCCCATGTTATTATAATTAGGGTGAAGAGATTTTAATAATTATTACCTTGATAGTCTAATTTTAAATTTCAAGCGTGATTGTATACATCCACATATCTTAAGAGTNACCTTGATAGTCTAATTTTAAATTTCAAGCGTGATTGTATACATCCACATATCTTAAGAGTGTTTAAATAGTGAGTAAATATTGGGTGTAATCATCCAATAAAGGAATAAAAAATAAAAAAATATAGTCAACTTTCAATCATAGAGATGGTTATGCATTAAATAGTTTGGTGGTTATCAATTTTAGTAGAGCCCATTTAGTAACTTTGTTAGTGAACGGTTATACAACGTGACATACTACTGACATGGTGTAATAATTACACCCAATATTTATTCTTAAGTGGGACAATGTTTTGTTACGAAAAAATTATTATAGCTCAAAAATAAGTCACCTTACTTAGATTTGAAACCCGTCATTATATTCTCACTCAATTTTACGATGAATGAATGAGGGTCAACTCATAAATACTATGTTGCATTTGAATTCAAGATAGGTAATAAACCATAGAGAAATATTAAAAATTTATATATAATGAGTTGAACTTCCTTTATTTTGTCTCTTTCAAACCTAAGCTTTTCCAAGTTACTACCGCGTGCAATTTGCAAGAGTATTAAATGCTTACACTGCAGACTTCCCACTGTAAGATAAAGCTGGCTCATTGCTTTAATGTTTGCTAGACGGACAATTTTGTAATTATACATGCATCATTCTATATTTCTTATTAAACAGCAAGAGATCTAAGATTTAGGTTAAGTGGAAATTCTTTTGACAAGTTTTTCCACAAAATATTTAGGAAAAAAAAATATGATATGATTCATTAACACGATACAAACATGATATAAAATTAGTGAGTTAGAGTCTTTCTTAATTCATCTATTTTGTAAACAAGTGCACCCGACACGACACGATTAATAGGTGAATCGGGTATAAATGAAGTCAATTAAAAGAAATATAAAACACAACTCGTTTTATATATCGGTTATTAAATAATTTATATTGATAATGCACAAATTGAGTTTGTACATCACTTGTCAATTGAACAGTAAAAATGCAATAATTGATAATGCTCCGTTTGGTATGGAGGATGAAAAGTAGGAGTAATACATTTTCTATCTTTCAAGAATGGAAAAAAGGAATTATACATTTTTCTTTCTTTGTGTTTGACTCGATGGATGGAAAATAAAAATGAAAATTTTTTTTTTGCGCCGACTAAAATTAAGGGTGACAATAGAGTCAAGTCGTATCGTGTCAGATTCGTGTTAAGTCATTACGAGTTTGTGTCGAATATTAGTCAAACCTAACTTAACTCATTTAACTAATTGTGTCGTGTCGAGTTGCGAGTTAACCTATTTATTTTCGTATCCAGTTCAAGTCATGTTATCGTGTTAAGTCGAAAATTTTCACCCTCAGTTAAGATGAAAAAATTATTTTTTTTNCAGTTCAAGTCATGTTATCGTGTTAAGTCGAAAATTTTCACCCTCAGTTAAGATGAAAAAATTATTTTTTTTTTAATTTAAATTTTTTATTTTTGATATTTTTATTTTATATTTTTTTAAAAATTAATTTTTAAAATATATATACATATTTTACCATTTATATTTTTATATGAAATTAATGTATACATAAGATAATATAGACAAATAAGNTTTTTAAAATATATATACATATTTTACCATTTATATTTTTATATGAAATTAATGTATACATAAGATAATATAGACAAATAAGATAAATTTCAACACAAATAATTAACTTTCCATCCACTTTCCTTCCGACTTTGAAGGGATTGATTTTAGTGAGTTGAAATGAAAGTTAATTCATCCACTTTTCCATCCTTCCTACTTTTCTTCCTTACCAAACCTAATGTTTTATTTATCCCTCCAACTTTTCATCCTCCCACTTTTCCATTGTACCAAACGAAGCATAAGTGAGAGATAGAGACAAAAGCAAGACAAGGTTTTATAGTACGGGCAACGTGACCTACGTCCAGTTTAAATAGTTATGATCACCGAATATTTTATTAACTCAAGTGTGTAGAGAGAGCATAGGGTTACCAGCTTTGAGAGGGTGAGGAGATGATTATATATGCTAAAATGAGTGTAATGTCCCTTAAGTGTTGGCAGCACTTACAATTTATAGTCGCCTTATAATGCATAGTAATTGAATGGTTAGTCTGGCGGTCATAACGGATTGAGGTGATTTAATATTAATTAAATAGTTGATCCGACGGAGGTGACAACCTTTTCTTAACGGGCGAGGCGGTTACAATACTCTCCATGAGACTTGGTTAAAGGATGAAGTGAGGATTGACTCTCTCCAAGGCGGCGATGATGAGACCTTGAATGACCCTGTGTGCTCCCTGCTAATGTAGCTCTTTGAGCTTGATGAATTTGACCAGGTTGACCACATTGAACTGGACTTGTTGGATCTCTTGGAGATGGATTATAAAATTCGGACTGGGCTTATAATTTGAGTTAGGCCCTTGGGTTTGACCCATCACATATATTACATGAATTTAATATGATATGATTCGTTAGACACGAATTAATAAACTAATAAAGTATGAGTGGAATGTCTTTTGACACGAATCTGGCTCACATCATACAATTGACAGACCGAGCAATTCTATTTGGATTTAAAAAATGGATTTGATAATTATAATCATTAATTTCACTGTAAATCTCAGTATTTATTGAGACCAACTACTTATTCAATAGTTATAATTTTCAAATCCATTTTTTAAGTTCACGTGACAGTACTCTTGACGGGTCTAATTAAGAATTGAGAAATTTTTCAAGGTATATAATAAATTTTCCCAGATTGAGTTAAAATAAAATTGATAATATAAAATTCAAATTTAACCGATACACATGATTAGATTAACTACGCTACGTACCTCTAAATTGCAATACAAAACACAATTTTAAAAGATGTTTTGTTGGAATAATTCTCTACTATCATAAAATATGTCAACTTTTTTTTATAACACAATAAGTTTTTATTTAATCATAATATTGATAAAATCTTACACCGACAAAAAAACAGATATCATTTCATTTTGTGCCACATCATTTTATTATTATATTTGTGCCACATCATTTCATTTTTATTTTATTAATTTTTTGTTTATCAATCTAATATTAATTATCAATTAAATAATAAATATTTATTCCGACAATTGGACCCCACATGATCGAGCCATGATGTTAAGAGATCATTCTTGTAGATATGTCAAAGTTTGAACAAGAGGGAAGTGTTCCCACGGGTACACATAACCATCACATGGATTTGAGATTCTTTTTACATCTAAAAATTTACTCTGAGATGTGATTTTATTGAAATTATTGGATCAATATCAAATTTAAGAGTGATGATGTGTATTCTAAATTTGTAACCTAAATTTGTATCCCAAATTAAAGAGAATCATTAGATCAATGGATTCCATCAATTTTTTTAAATGAGACTTACTGATCCAATAGTTCTCCTTCATCTGGAATGTAAATTTAAGTTATAAATTTAGGATGCATATCATTACTCAATTTACAGTTAATCTAAATATCATAATAAATTAGGTTAATAAATTATATCAATAAATTAATTCCCAAAAACATTATTCTTTTTTTATACCCGACAACACACCCAATGTAGCTGGCATTTCAAATCCACAAAAATGCAGGGACAAGTCTGTAATTTCGTGGAAGTGGGGGGGGGGGGCATTTCATCTAATTTTTATTTATTGTCTCTCTTTACATCTGTAAACGAGTTAAAAGAGAAAAAAAAAAATGATGAAAGTGGCCTCCAACCAACACCAACGCCATGTTTCTCCGAGTTTTATTTTTTTTCACCACTTTATAATTTTTTTTTATTTCATCTAAATCAATCATTTTTCTTTTTCACGTTTTTTAATATAAAAATATACTTTTAAAAAATATTTAGATATTTTTTTTTATTAAAAGGGCTATTTGCAGAAGAGATTAATGACTTAAAAGACAGATATCGAGAGAAACTGTTAGACTTCTTTATTACGTTGCGAAGAGTTTGAATTAAACATAACAATTGTAAACACCATCTTCAAATCTAAGATTAGTGAGTTTGAATTTAGACTTATTAAATTTGGATGGTAAATAGATCGATTTAAGGTTGATAATTAAATTGAGCTAGTCGAGCTCAACTCGAAAACGACAACGAGCTCTGATGATGCACAAAAATAGTTTTGCACACCACCTGTCAAGTGTAGATAATAAATGCAATGAAATCAATGAAAAAATTAAAGAAGACACAATTTATAGTGATTCGGTCAATTCGACCTACGTCCACTCTTCAATGGCTTCAGTTGCCGGATATTTTATTGATTCAAATGTATGGAGAATAGAGATACAAGCTTTGAGAGAGAGAATGGAGAATCGAAGAAATAGTAATCTCCGGTAGTCGGTTCGTCCTCTGTAAGTGTTGGTGGGGCGTGACATTCATTTCCTTCTTCTACCAGATTGGAGCTATTTTATAGCAACTAAGAGATCATTCTTGTGGAGATCATGACTTATCCTCAAGGCTTCTTTATCGCAGCTAAGAGATTATTCTTGGTGGAGATCACGACTTATCCTCAAGGCTTCTTTATCGCAGCTAAGAGATTATTCTGGTGGAGATCACAACTTATCCTCAACGGAAGGAGGAGGTTGGGGAGCTCTTCATGAAACGTGGTCAAAGATTGGACCGTTTTCTTCGGTGGTGCAGATAAGCTTCTCATGCTCTCCTCTTGATGACGTGCTAAGCAAAAAGTCTAACC
>CAUOFW020001925.1:655112-686940 GCA_963454935.2 Ilex paraguariensis
TGGGGCCCTGGGCGGCTGCCTAGGCTCTGCTCCTCCTGTCTTGGACAGCCCAGGCGCGCTGGGCGCTGGCCTTGCTATCCTGGACAGCCCAGGTGCGCTGGGCAGCAGCCTAGCTGCTGTTTCCGCTGTCCCAGATAGCTTCAGATCTGCTGCGCTGGGCAGCTTTGGAACGCTGGGCAGCAGCATTTTTCCATCAAGGGGCGCTAAAAATCAGTCCAAGATTCATCAGGGAGAGCTAAGCAGTGGCCTGGGAGCACGGGCTGATCCGATTCCCACTCGAGGCACTGATTTGGGCGCCTTAGGTTCTGATTTTTGGGCCGAAAATTCTGCTTTGCGCAATTTTGAAGGGCCAGACACCCTTCTAGCTACTGGGTAACTTTGTTTTGACAAGCAACAGCAGTCAGGCACATTTCTAGGCGTTGGGCTAGACATTGCAAGTAGTAAGGAACCCTTGGGTGCTGCTCTTGATGATCAAGCCCTTCTCCAGGTGCTGGGCGCCTTGGGTGAGCCTGGGGCTGCCTCGGGAGAACCTACTTGTGATGACAAAAATAATGTTATTCCAAACATTAAAATATCTCACATAATTACCTGGAGAGAGAGAGAAGTAGGCTGCTTGCGCGAGAGCAAAGACAGAGTTGGAGAACTGCTCGTGAGAGAGCTACACTTTTTGAGACCTAGCTTTTGGCGACCCATGAGGGAGTCTTTAAGCTTGAGGTATAAGCTTCCTGTTTGAGAACAGTGCAGAGGCCAAGTTTTTTGGCGACCCGTGAGAGAGCCGCTAAACTGGCGATAGACTGCCTGTTTGAGAACAGTGCAGAGGCCAAATTTTTTTTTGGCGACCCGTGAGAGAGCCGCTAAGCTGGAGATGGGCTGTTTGATTGAGAGCAGTGCAGAGGCCAAGTTTTTTGGCGACCCGTGAGAGAGCCGCTAAACTAGAGATAGGCTGCCTGTTTGAGAACAGTGTAGAGGCTAAGTTTTTTTTTGGCGATCCCAAAGAGAGCCGCTAAACTAGAGATAGGCTGCCTGTTTGAGAACAGTGCAGAGGCCAAATTTTTTTTTTGGCAACCCGTGAAAGAGCCGCTAAGCTGGAGATAGGCTGCTTGATTGAGAACAGGGCAGAGGCCAAGTTTTTTGGCGACCTGTGAGAGAGCCGCTAAACTAGAGATAGACTGCCTGTTTGAGAACAGTACAGAGGCCAAGTTTTTTGGTGACCCGTGAGATAGCCGCTAAACTGGAGATAGGCTGTCTGTTTGAGAACAGTGCAGAGGCTAAGTTTTTTTTGGCGATCCCAGAGAGAGCCGCTAAACTGGAGATAGGCTGCCTGTTTGAGAACAGTGCAGAGGCCAAGTTTTTTGGCGACCCGTGAGAGAGCCGCTAAACTGGAGATAGGCTGCCTGTTTGAGAACAGTGCAGAGGCCAAGTTTTTTGGCGACCCGTGAGAGAGCCGCTAAGCTGGAGATAGGCTGCCTGTTTGAGAACAGTGCAGAGGCAGGTCAAGTTTCTGGTGATCTGTGAGATGATTCACCTTGCCTAAACTTGTTGATTTCCTCAGCATTCATATATCTTTAAGCTTTTGTGAATAGTTCTGGCATGCTCTTTGGTGGTTGCTTTATTACTGAAAAAAGGAATCTGGATGAGCAGAGGCCTCCCAGGAAGGCAGTCATGGCGACTTTGTCATTGGGTTCCTCGATTTGGAGGACTTCCTCGTTAAAACGAGTGAGGTAACTCCTTAGACTCTCATTACGATCCTGTTTTATGCTGAGCAGATGGATGACAGGCTGCTGCTGGCGGCATCCACCAATGAATTGTGTCACAAAGGATCTGCTCAGTTCGGCGAAGGAGGCTATGGAGGCTGGGGTGAGTTTGACGAACCATTGTCGCGCTGATCCCTTCAAGGTAATTGGGAATGTCTTACACATAATTTCGTCGGGGACGCTGTGTAGTTGCATCATGGTCTTAAAAGTTTCGAGATGATCAAGTGGGTCCTTCGTACCGTCAAAGGTTTCAACGGATAACATTTTAAACTTCTTGGGAAGTGGGTAGTTCGTCACGTTAGGTACGAAGGGTGTGTTGGTTCGACTTACGAGGCAGTCCACTGTCTCGGGTCTCTGTGCTTTCATAGTGTTGAAAATGTCGTCTAGTTGATTTTGTACCTCTTGTATTTTTTCGATTCAGTGGTTGGGAGCTCCTTTGGAATTATCTTGGAAATGGCTTCCATGCTCCCTGCTCTGGTTCTCACCCTTGTCTTCTTGGAAAAGAAAGCCCGCACCATGAGAAAAGGGAGCTGGAAGAGGAGGTGGAGGTCCCCCGTGGGGAGCTCCCCTATGAAGGGCACCCAAGGGAACTCCAAAGGGGGCGCCCAANTCCTCTTGGAAAAGAAAGCCCCCACCATGAGAAAAGGGAGCTGGAAGAGGAGGTGGAGGTCCCCCGTGGGGAGCTCCCCTATGAAGGGCACCCAAGGGAACTCCAAAGGGGGCGCCCAAATAGGGAGCAACAAGTTGTGGAGCTGCTTGATGTGCAGGGCGTGGAGCTGCTTGATGTGCAGGGCGCGGAGCAACTTGATGTGCAGGGGGTGGAGCTCTTTGATGTGCAGGGCGTGGAGCTCCTTGGGGTGCTCCATGTTGTGCACCTCCGTCAACAAGTTGTGGAGCTGC
The DNA here is from genome assembly GCA_963454935.2 of Ilex paraguariensis. Lineage (NCBI taxonomy): Eukaryota > Viridiplantae > Streptophyta > Magnoliopsida > Aquifoliales > Aquifoliaceae > Ilex > Ilex paraguariensis. The sequence continues at coordinate 657,767 of CAUOFW020001925.1, forward strand.
TTGATGTGCAAGGTGTGGAGCTCTTTTATGTCCAGGACGTGGAGCTCCTTGGGGTGCTCCATGTTGTGCACCTCCATGGGGCCCTCCATGTTGTGCATCTCCGTGTTGTGCTCCTCCTTGGGGTCCTCCATATTGTGCACCTCCATCAACAAGTTGTGGAGCTGCTTGATGTGCACGGTGTGGAGCTCTTTTATGTCCAGAACGTGGAGCTCCTTGGGGTGCTCCATGTTGCGCACCTCCATGGGGCCCTCCATGTTGTGCATCTCCATGTTGTGCTCCTCATTGTCTAGCAAGTATGAGTTGCAGTAACTGTTGGTTTTGAGCAACCAGTTATTGCATGGTCTCCAACATTTGCTGGGGATTCGGAGCTAGAGTATCCGGGATAGAGTTGGTAGGCGGAGGAGCAATCTCTTCCTCTCATGGAGGATTGTCTTCACGTTGGTTCATGGATCGGGTAGTGATCGCCATTAGTTCAATGGATGTAATGTTCAGGAGTNGGAGCAATCTCTTCCTCTCGTGGAGGATTGTCTTCACGTTGGTTCATGGATCGGGTAGTGATCGCCATTAGTTCAATGGATGTAATGTTCAGGAGTGAGAATTTTGTCGTTTTCCACAGACGGTGCCAAACTGATGATGCACAAAAATGGTTTTGCACACCACCTATCAAGTGTAGATAATAAATGCAATGAAATCAATGAAAAAATTAAAGAAGACACAATTTATAGTGGTTCGGTCAATTCGACCTACGTCCACTCTTCAATGGCTTCAGTTGCTGGGTATTTTATTGATTCAAAGGTATGGAGAATAGAGATATAAGCTTTGAGAGAGAAAATGGAGAATCGAAGAAATAGTAATCTCCGGTAGTCGGTTCGTCCTCTGTAAGTCTTGGTGGGGCGTGATATTCATCTCCCTCTTCTACCAGATTGGAGCTATTTTATAGCAGCTAAGAGATCATTCTTGTGGAGATCATGACTTATCCTCAAGGCTTCTTTATCGCAGCTAAGAGATTATTCTGGTGAAGATCACGACTTATCCTCAACGGAAGGAGGAGGTTGGGGAGCTCTTCATGAAACGTGGTCAAAGATTGGACCGTTTTTTTCTGTGGTGCAGATAAGCTTCCCTTGCTCTCCTCTTGGTAACGTGCTAAGCAAAAAGTCTAACCGGTCTTGGACTGTCTTGGACTTGGTGGAATCAAAATGAGGTTGGGCTCCTCAACTGGAATTGAACTTTAACACATGAATTGGACTATTTGGACTTAATCCATCAAGCTCGATTAGTTTTTTAAACAAAACGAGTTTGAAAAAATTTTTAAGCTCATTTGACTCGGTATGTTTTCTAAAAAATTTGAATTTGAACAATTTTTTAGACCGTTTGAACTTAGTTTGTTTTCTAAATTAGCAAAACTTAGGTAATTTAATTCAGGTTGACTCATTTTTTAAACGAGTCAAATTTGAACACTTATTTAAGCTCATTTAAAAAAACGAGTTCAACAAGCTCGATAGGTTCAGTTCGATTATTAGCCCTGAATAGATTCATTAGACCTATCAAATTTGTGGATCGATATAAATCCGATTAAATATGATGTAAAGAGGCTACACGCAATTTCATCAAATGAAACAAACCTAATTATACACGAACTTAATACGAAATAAACCTAATTATACATGAATATAAATAAACCAGACATGAATTAAGTTAATTTTCACGAACACAACTTATGTCATCCCAACCTTACACTCAAATTTTTACTCAAAAATGTATACTCAAATTTAAAGACCGATAAATTTAAATATAAAAAAGTGTTGAATATGAACATTACATCTTTAAATAAAAGTGGACTCTGNTGAATTCAAACATTGCTGGGTTCGTAAATCTACTCGAAGTCGCAAAGAATTCAGATCCACAGCCCTCCATTGTTTGGGCTTCATCGAGCTCTGTCTATGGTCTAAACACCAAGGTCCCATTCTCTGAATCAGACAGAACAGACCAACCAGCAAGTCTCTACGCTGCGACGAAGAAAGCCGGTGAAGAAATAGCTCACACTTATAATCACATCTATGGCCTCTCTCTCACTGCCCTTCGGTTCTTCACAGTGTACGGACCTTGGGGAAGACCAGACATGGCGTATTTCTTCTTCACCAAGGACATACTTCAGAACAAACCCATAAATATTTATCAAACACAGGACGATAAAGAGGTGGCGCGTGACTTCACGTACATTGACGACGTCGTTAAAGGGTGTCTCGGAGCTATTGACACGGCGGAGAAGAGCACCGGCAGTGGTGGCCGGAAAAAAGCTCCGGCGCAACTGAGAGTGTACAATTTGGGGAACACTTCGCCGGTGTCGGTGGGGAAGCTAGTGGGTATACTGGAAAACTTACTGAGTGTGAAGGCGAAGAAGCATGTGATTAGGATGCCACGAAACGGCGACGTTCCGTTCACTCATGCAAACGTGAGCCAGGCGTACAGGGACTTCGGGTACAAGCCCACCACCGACTTGGCTACAGGGTTGAGAAAGTTTGTCAGATGGTACGTTAGTTATTATGGTATTCAATCAAGGGTAAAATTGGAAATTCACAATGGCAAGCCCGCTGATTCTGCATAATAATCATCATCACATGAGTATTTTTATTTTTAATTTTACTTTTTTGGGTTTTTCCCACTTAAATTCTGTTTTTAATTTTTTTTTTTAATTATTGTTGATGTATTAAGATAAAATTAATATTCGTATTGTATACAAAAATCATAAAATGGAAAGGTAGAGAGAGAGAGAGAGAAGTGTAGATCTGTGAAGTGGGTTTTAATAATGTGTTATTGGGTGCTAGGTAAAAGGGTTGCAATCTGTACAAAAAAGGGTGCAGATCNCAACCTTCTTTCTCTCTCATCTTTTCTTTATAACCCAGCTATCTACACTCTTCCCACCTCAGGGCCTCCCTCAAATCACAGCACTTCCCTCTCTTCAACCCCTCTCTCTATACTTTCCCCCCTCTAAAACTTTTTTGAGGGTACAATTACGAGATACAAAACAACAACAATGGCTTCTCCACCGGACACAAGCAAAACCACCAAGCTAGAACGGTACAACAGCTACGTAAGAAGAGTGAACAGCACAAAGCTCTTAGCAGCTTCTTCAAAGCTTCTCTTCCGAGCCACTCTCTTAATAGCTCTGATTTTGATCTTCTTATTTACAATAAACTACCCCCCATTTTCAGATAATCACAATTCCCACCACCACAACCTCCACAAAACCCACAATTTCCTTTCCTCCGCCTTCTATGGCAGCGGCGCAACCTGGGAAAAACAAGTCCGCCGCTCCTCCACCCCTCGCCGTCCCAACGGATTTTCCGTCCTAGTTACCGGCGCTGCCGGATTCGTCGGAACCCATTGTTCTCTCGCCTTAAAAAAACGCGGCGACGGCGTTCTCGGCCTCGATAACTTCAACTCCTACTACGACCCTTCTCTGAAACGTGCCCGCCAAAATCTTCTGCAAAAACATGAGGTTTTCATTGTAGAAGGAGATCTAAACGACGCCGAATTGCTCACGAAACTGTTCGATGTTGTCCCTTTTACCCACATTCTTCACTTAGCTGCACAAGCTGGTGTTCGTTACGCAATTCAAAACCCACAATCGTATGTGAATTCAAACATTGCTGGGTTCGTAAATCTACTCGAAGTCGCAAAGAATTCAGATCCACAGCCCTCCATTGTTTGGGCTTCATCGAGCTCTGTCTATGGTCTAAACACCAAGGTCCCATTCTCTGAATCAGACAGAACAGACCAACCAGCAAGTCTCTACGCTGCGACGAAGAAAGCCGGTGAAGAAATAGCTCACACTTATAATCACATCTATGGCCTCTCTCTCACTGCCCTTCGGTTCTTCACAGTGTACGGACCATGGGGAAGACCAGACATGGCGTATTTCTTCTTCACCAAGGACATACTTCAGAACAAACCCATAAATATTTATCAAACACAGGACGATAAAGAGGTGGCGCGTGACTTCACGTACATTGACGACGTCGTTAAAGGGTGTCTCGGAGCTATTGACACGGCGGAGAAGAGCACCGGCAGTGGTGGCCGGAAAAAAGCTCCGGCGCAACTGAGAGTGTACAATTTGGGGAACACTTCGCCGGTGTCGGTGGGGAAGCTAGTGGGTATACTGGAAAACTTGCTGAGTGTGAAGGCGAAGAAGCATGTGATTAGGATGCCACGAAACGGCGACGTTCCGTTCACTCATGCAAACGTGAGCCAGGCGTACAGGGACTTCGGGTACAAGCCCACCACCGACTTGGCTACAGGGTTGAGAAAGTTTGTCAGATGGTACGTTAGTTATTATGGTATTCAATCAAGGGTAAAATTGGAAATTCACAATGGCAAGCCCGCTGATTCTGCATAATAATCATCATCACATGAGTATTTTTATTTTTAATTTTACTTTTTTGGGTTTTTCCCACTTAAATTCTGTTTTTAATTTTTTTTTTTAATTATTGTTGATGTATTAAGATAAAATTAATATTCGTATTGTATACAAAAATCATAAAATGGAAAGGTAGAGAGAGAGAGAGAGAAGTGTAGATCTGTGAAGTGGGTTTTAATAATGTGTTATTGGGTGCTAGGTAAAAGGGTTGCAATCTGTACAAAAAAGGGTGCAGATCAACCGTTGGATTTGAATCAAAGATTTCTATTTTATGAGACAGAATGATTACTTCAAGATTCTTCTTATTGTGGCCTTTATTTGTTTATTATTCACACTTCCATGGCTTATATTGAATTCTATAATTTTTGGGGGGGTCCTTATGTGATTATAAGTTTTCTTTTTATAGCTTTTTCATTGCAAGTGGAACATATTGGATCTTCATTGTGCTTTCAAAGATGCTTTCCATGATTGACGAGAGGCTAGGACTGTCTGCAAATGATTACTGTGTTATCAATTAGGGAAAGGCTACGGTCCGTTGTAGGTATCGTACCACTTGCGTGATTGATAGGAGAAGTTGTAAAACTTATAATTTTCAAATATTAGATTATAATTTTTAAAAATTACTAATTTATAATTCATAAAAAAAAAATTATAATTATTTAAAAAAAATAATAATACGATAATGGCNTTGTCAGATGGTACGTTAGTTATTATGGTATTCAATCAAGGGTAAAATTGGAAATTCACAATGGCAAGCCCGCTGATTCTGCATAATAATCATCATCACATGAGTATTTTTATTTTTAATTTTACTTTTTTGGGTTTTTCCCACTTAAATTCTGTTTTTAATTTTTTTTTCTAATTATTGTTGATGTATTAAGATAAAATTAATATTCGTATTGTATACAAAAATCATAAAATGAGGTAGAGAGAGAGAGAGAGAGAGAGAAGTGTAGATCTGTGAAGTGGGTTTTAATAACGTGTTATTGGGTGCTAGGTAAAAGGGTTGCAATCTGTACAAAAAAGGGTGCAGATCAACCGTTGGATTTGAATCAAAGATTTCTATTTTATGAGACAGAATGATTACTTCAAGATTCTTCTTATTGTGGCCTTTATTTGTTTATTATTCACACTTCCATGGCTTATATTGAATTCTATAATTTTTGGGGGGGTCCTTATGTGATTATAAGTTTTCTTTTTATAGCTTTTTCATTGCAAGTGGAACAGATTGGATCTTCATTGTGCTTTCAAAGATGCTTTCCATGATTGACGAGAGGCTAGGACTGTCTGCAAATGATTACTGTGTTATCAATTAGGGAAAGGCTACGGTCCGTTGTAGGTATCGTACCACTTGCGTGATTGATAGGAGAAGTTGTAAAACTTATAATTTTCAAATATTAGATTATAATTTTTAAAAATTACTAATTTATAATTCATAAAAAAAAAATTATAATTATTTAAAAAAAATAATAATACGATAATGGCCCGAAGAAATTGAAAAGAATAATAATAGTGAACATAACATGTGGACAGGAAAGAGCACCGACTAGGAGTTGATTCTTTTATAGCATATGGTTTTAATTATGGAGTGTAATGTCTTTGTCAAAGGCAGATCATAATCATGTCTTCTTATACTCACTATGTCCATTTTTTAGACTGCCTTAATCTACAATCATACTCATACATACCTCTGTCAATCATATCCTAGGATGCATACTATACTCTGTTGTAAATATTGGCCTGGTAAACCATCACAACTATGGGTCGACCCGACCCACTTCCGGACAATATGGGGTCACCCGACAAGCAGCTTGTGGGTCTCACTATACTCTCCAGGCTGAGGCTGTGTTGGAAGTCGGGCCAGGTAACAGCCTTTTCCGTCGATCTGGCTATTCTTCAATTTTGACGATAAACTTACGTACATGCAATACAACTAAGTTTGGTAACCGTTTGTCGGTGTAATTGCAATAAATTGAGAAACAACAAACAAAATAGGGTTAATTACAAATTATACTTCGAAAGATTGTTTGAAATTCAATTTGTATTCTTTAAAGATAAAAAATTTTAATTTACACTCTCGAAAATAGAAATTTGTATCAATGTATACCTGAAATTAACAATAGTCAGTTTGTCGTCTAAAATTAAATGGATAAATTATATCTAGATCTTTTCATGTTTGTCATTTAATCATTTAAACCCTCTCACATTTAGAATATTATTTTTGCACCGTTTGACTTTTGTGCATATGTAACACATTATCCATTATCGTTTAATATAATTGTTAAAAAAAATATAATTTTATCTTAATAAAAAATTATAATCTCACACTATCTTTTATTTTGTCAATTTGTTATACTCTAAAATTTAAAATCAAACTTACCACTCAANTATATATATATATATATCAGTTAAAAAAATTTATTTGAATGTCCGATTAAGGAAATATTTTTAGTCATATTTAGATTCTCAAAAGTTGTAGATGTAATATATCAAATATAAGGGGATTAAGTGTAATTTATTCATTTAGTTTTAGACAGCAAACAAATGACTGTTTGTTTGAAGTGCACATTGATACAAATTTTTATCTTTGAGACTATAAATTGAGATTTTTTATCTTTGAGGGTGCAATTTGAGATTCCAACGATCTTTCGGAGTGCAGTTTGAAATTAACCTAACAAAATAATAAAACTTGATACGAAACAATTCAGGCTGAGGTGCAGTGCAGATATCTCGCTCTCTTTAAGGAGATTTAAGCCTTCTGCAGATGGTAAAGCCTAAATCCAATGCGGACCTTTTCATTTGACTTATATCCTCTATGATACAATAACCCAACAGTTTCGTCGTATAACACTAATGAACTCTGCACAAGTAGTTAAGTCTAAAACTCTACGANACAATAACTCAACAGTTTCGTCGTATAACACTAATGAACTCTGCACAAGTAGTTAAGTCTAAAACTCTACGATAGAAGCATCCTTCTTTGGTCTGAATTCTCAAATGTATATAATATGTTATGATATGTTGTAATGTGTCTAATGATGTTTTATTAGCGTCCAAATGTCCAACTTAGAGGTACTATTTATAGGTTTTGAAAAACTTTTAGAGTTCATTTATCTAAGTCATGCATGTATACACAAAGTACATGTATGTAAGTGTACATGCATCTAATAAAATTAATTCATGCATGTAATAATATGCATGTATATGTCTCTAATTATACAGATATGTAATAAAAGATGATTCATGTATATTGTCATACATGTAACCAAATGAATTCATGTTCATGTATATACATTTTACATTCATCTTATAAATATGATTCATGCATAGGAGCAAGTATGATACATGTATCAATAGATCCAAATATACAATGTATCGATATAGATGAATGAATTCCCATTGATACAATGAATTATATATAAATATATATTTTATAATGTTTTTTTTGGAATTTTTATATGNCTTATAAATATGATTCATGCATAGGAGCAAGTATGATACATGTATCAATAGATCCATATATACAATGTATCGATATAGATGAATGAATTCCCATTGATACAATGAATTATATATAAATATATATTTTATAATGTTTTTTCGGAATTTTTATACGTCTAATTGATTCTTTGGTACCAACGAACTTTTAATCCAATAATATTTTTTGTCTTGTAAAAACTTTGTCTTCTTGAAGTCAAGAATTCGAGTTTACCTCCCCTTCCCCCTNTGATACAATGAATTATATATAAATATATATTTTATAATGTTTTTTTTGGAATTTTTATATGTCTAATTGATTCTTTGGTACCAACGAACTTTTAATCCAATAATATTTTTTGTCTTGTAAAAACTTTGTCTTCTTGAAGTCAAGAATTCGAGTTTCCCTCCCCCTCCCCCTCCCCTTTCCAAAATAAAAAAGAAAAAAAGGTTAAAAAAAAAATTGATTCTTTGGTATTAAGGGGCTGTTTAGTATGTTTATTGGGAGGGATTTGGATTGACTTATCTAAACCTGAGTTTGACCCAAATATGCGATTCAAATATGGGATTCAATATTTAATGTTGTTCATATCCATGTTTGATATACGCAGGGATATATGACTATTATGATAATATATTTGTATATAAATAACTATTTTGCCCCATAACAAATTTAATCTAAACTCATGTGAGGATATATGAGCGGTATAAATATCTTTTAAATATTAAACCCATTAACCCACCCCCACCCCCTCCAAATGGATTTCATGAAACCCAAGTTCATGGGTTTCATGACCGGCCATCCAACGGACTGAGTTTCCAAACCCTGTGCTAAACATGGATTACCAAACATGGGTTTAAGAAGTTTATTCCCCAACCCACAATCCAAATCCCTCCCAAACCCATATATCAAACAACCCCTAAAGAATCAGTTTTGCGTATTTCCTTAAACCTGTGGTCTTTCCTACCTTGGACAAAATTCTACTCATGTACAATGTTTTGTTTTGAAAACCATAACCTCTTTGATTTCTAAGTGCTCTCTCCTATGTTCTAAGTAAGCAAGGCTGCTCTAGCATCTTGNTTATTCCCCAACCCACAATCCAAATCCCTCCCAAACCCATATATCAAACAACCCCTAAAGAATCAGTTTTGCGTATTTCCTTAAACCTGTGGTCTTTCCTACCTTGGACAAAATTCTACTCATGTACAATGTTTTGTTTTGAAAACCATAACCTCTTTGATTTCTAAGTGCTCTCTCCTAAGTTCTAAGGAAGCAAGGCTGCTCTAGCATCTCGATGGATGTGTTGAAGCTTAACCAATTCTCACAAAAATAATCTATATGAAACGTTATTAGAGGGTGGGTCTTGACCTAATCGATAAATATTTGTACAAACAAATGATTTAAGATTTAAATATTTTCGTATTCCACCAAAAAATATGGTTCTTCAAAGTACAAAAATGATGCATATATATATGAAAAAGTCAAGAAAAAAAAGGAGATGAGGGCAATATCTTGATATAACCTTGTTCTTTGTCTACTAGTTGGGCTTTCTTGCTCCCCGTGTAGCCCCTGCTTTTTCAGCTTTCATAACAGCTTTTGACCTAAAAAAAAATTATTCTAAAAGATTATTTTGAAATTGTTTTTATCGGTTTTTAAGAAGTTTTTCAGAGTTTCACTTAACTTTTTAATNCCCCGTGTAGCCCCTGCTTTTTCAGCTTTCATAACAGCTTTTGACCTAAAAAAAAAAATTATTCTAAAAGACTATTTTGAAATTGTTTTTATCGGTTTTTAAGAAGTTTTTCGGAGTTTCACTTAACTTTTTAGTNTCATAACAGCTTTTGACCTAAAAAAAAATTATTCTAAAAGATTATTTTGAAATTGTTTTTATCGGTTTTTAAGAAGTTTTTCAGAGTTTCACTTAACTTTTTAATTTATTATATTCATAAAATATTATTAGTCACATAAAAAAAATTGAAATTGATATTTTAGAAACTATTAATTAAACACAATCTATACATATATGTGATTATTTTTTTATTTTAACACAAAAAAAAGTTAAAAAGTCTCCCCAAACTGCCTTTTTTAATTTTATCAACTTTTTTTAGAGCACCGCAAACAATTTCAAAAACTTTTTAGAAACTGACTTTTTCACTATATTTTCAAATCTTTGTTTTACACCAAGAAAAGCTAGCTCCAAATTGACCATCACGGAATCTTCTTGGTTTTTACTCACAAAATTTCTTCAACAATTTTTTGGGATTTTATAATGATTTCTAAATAGTTGAATAAATCTCGCATGGTTATAGTTATATAAGCTAGTCATAATTATCTACTATACAAACAATAAATTTTTCATTCCTACTGTCATTATTATTTACGAACTCTCTATTTTCTNTAAGCTAGTCATAATTATCTACTATACAAACAATAAATTTTTCATTCCTACTGTCATTATTATTTACGAACTCTCTATTTTCTTGTGTAGATAGTTGATCTTCTTTCATTCGGGTAGTGAGTAGTTTTACAACAATACGTCAAGTCAAGAACAATTATCGAACTCGAATAGTTTGCCAATATGGCTCTTAACTCTTGGGAAGCATGCATGCGATGGCATCTCTCTCTCTCTCTATCTCTTCATGACAAATCATAGTTAGTTTGAAGTCAATTTTCATGTGCTTTTTGTCAACTAATACCAACTTAATTAACTTAAAAACTAAGTAGACAATTCATTTTTGTCAAAGCAATCAAAGATGGAATGTCACCAAGCCGAATAAGGTGAAACAATGTCACATGAATTCAATGACAATTGACTTTGTAACAAACCTCATTTTGAGGGCCTTGTCCCGTTCCCAACAAGGCTTCCCAATGTTTAACAAAAACAAAAGAAGACTTCTCATTACACATAGATCTTGTGTGAATAGAATCATATAGCTCTACTTAACATATTATATTATGCTTGAAGTTACTTTGGGAAAGTCTACCGTACCAACAATATTACACTGCAAAAATTTATGACTTTTTAAAATTAAATTACGATTTTTTGAGATAAAAATTACAACAGCAAAAGGCATGATCGGTACTAAAATATTATAATCGATTATGGAAAAGGTAAAATTACACTTTTTAAATGTCAAATTACAACTGATCTGTTGGTTGATGTTCATGATCAATTTGAGTAAATTGATAGATATGTTAGGAAATATGGCAAATATCGAATTAAATCAGAAAATGACTATAACATGACCAATTCAAATGGAGAACTTTGATTTAAGAGCTATGCATATTCACATTTCCTCCAATGAATGGGTAAGCACATAGTTTCCATAGTCCATAGTAGTCATGTTTGTTTAAGCAATTGTTGGAATGGTGTGGCTTTGTGAGTCTCGTCTGTACAATCAACTTTCACTCGTCTGCAAGTGCTCCCTAAAGATGAACTAAATCATAGTCGGACCCCAACCACACCAAACCACTAAAAGTAACTTAGCAGCCTACTCCCCGTGAATCAAACTAATACGGGACATAACTCTTACAAGCATCAAGCAAGACTCTTTACGGTGCACTAATTGCCACTAGACCACACAGCTTGAGGTTGGTGTCATATACGTGTGTAAGACTTTACAAATACGGAAGTAAGACTTTACAAATCTTCTCCCGCTCAATTTGATTGTCATATACATGTGTAAACAAATTCAGAAGGATGGCTCACAAGTCTTCTCCCTCACAATGCGAATATATTCGCTCATCTGCCTAAAGTAATCTTCCTAGATTAGTCCATGATGATACCATGATGGTACGTTTTGGCGCTATATTCTCATAATCGATGATTTAGGAACATAAGTGACGGATTTGCATGAAGTCATACTTTTTCAAAGACAATATGTTAACTATCCTATATGTGGGCAAATAAAAGCTTAGAATTAATAAATTTAAGTCACTATCAACCAAGTGCAAGTCTTATTCTACATTATATATAACAAGAAGTCATTCCAATTCAATATGGAATGAAGATGTGTACATCCATAGTCAAAAGGAGCTCATTGGTGATGATTACCTATTCATGTATAGAATATTTCATTTTATATCTATATGTGTGTGTGTGTGTGTGAGACGTGAGAGAGAGTTCAATGAAGTTAGGTATACAAAGGGTCATCTCCGAATACATTATACTTTCACGTCATGTTACTGATGATATAACATCATAATCAATGCGTAGAGAATAAAATTTTGCATAGAAAAACAAAAATCACATTAGCGCAAAAAGTGAGTTTATCCGAGTGATTAAAGAGTTATTGGCCAAGAGCAAGTTATCGTACTAGTTTCATATAGTGATTTTCTTATCCGCTTCTCACTACTCATGAATCCGTTATTGATTACGAAATCTTTCAAGATTAGGAATGTACCATCGATTCCGACTTCTAGCACGCAAGTTTTGGAGGAATCCATATTGGGTTTTTTATTAAAGGAACATGTGAGTTTTTGTTTGTTATTAGGTTGCACACAGCTTATTGTGGAATATTCTCACTTGAATTTAGAATATTCTCACTTAGAGCCCCAGTTAAGACGAGCCCGAAAATTACAATTGTTGTTTTATTTTTGTCTAATTGAATTTGGCCCAATAAATTTGAAATGTAAAAGACTCAAAAGACTACTAAATTGGTCCAAATAGAGAAAAAAGTTTATCTCTTTCATAAAAGCGTGTTATATTCTTTCTAGCAATTGTCACTCCACCTCAAGAAAAGTATTTTAATAATGCAATATGTATACAAATAAAAAAAAAATAGGGGACAAATAAACTCATACATAAGCTCTAATTTATCAGACTTGCTTACACTATTACTCTTAAGCTTTATAATATAGAAAATTTTCATCTCGATAGAGTCATTTTATTTTAAAGAAAATGTTTTGGTCGCAATGATTATTAAAATTTCCCTCTGACAACTAGAAAATGTCAATCAGGATAAAAAGAGAGAGAGAAAAAAATATATATAAATCAAGTCAATCTTTACCAAAACCCTTGGTAAATTTGTTAATATAAACAAGAATGATTTTTAATAAAATAAAAATAATATTATTTAATTTATATTAATTACTAAGAGGGCCCCAATTTTCCTTGGGTCGGCCCTAATTCTCATATTTCTCACAAAATAATTACAAAATTTTACTCTATTATTTTATCTGAATTTTTAATTCCTCTGACCTATGTATTCAGTTTTATTTTCTTGAAATGTGATTTTTGAGTTAATTTTGATATTAATATAATTATTTACATAATGTACTTATTTTGCAAGTTATTTTTCACCTTAAATATACCTAGTAAAAGTTAAGAAGTAAAATATTTAAAATTTTAAAATAAATAATAAATAAATTATTCACCTTAAAATAATTTTGGGCCCCATTTAAAAATTTTGCTTAGGAACTCAAATATTTTTGGACCATTCCNGCAAGTGCTCCCTAAAGATGAACTAAATCATAGTCGGACCCCAACCACACCAAACCACTAAAAGTAACTTAGCAGCCTACTCCCCGTGAATCAAACTAATACGGGACATAACTCTTACAAGCATCAAGCAAGACTCTTTACGGTGCACTAATTGCCACTAGACCACACAGCTTGAGGTTGGTGTCATATACGTGTGTAAGACTTTACAAATACGGAAGTAAGACTTTACAAATCTTCTCCCGCTCAATTTGATTGTCATATACATGTGTAAACAAATTCAGAAGGATGGCTCACAAGTCTTCTCCCTCACAATGCGAATATATTCGCTCATCTGCCTAAAGTAATCTTCCTAGATTAGTCCATGATGATACCATGATGGTACGTTTTGGCGCTATATTCTCATAATCGATGATTTAGGAACATAAGTGACGGATTTGCATGAAGTCATACTTTTTCAAAGACAATATGTTAACTATCCTATATGTGGGCAAATAAAAGCTTAGAATTAATAAATTTAAGTCACTATCAACCAAGTGCAAGTCTTATTCTACATTATATATAACAAGAAGTCATTCCAATTCAATATGGAATGAAGATGTGTACATCCATAGTCAAAAGGAGCTCATTGGTGATGATTACCTATTCATGTATAGAATATTTCATTTTATATCTATATGTGTGTGTGTGTGTGTGAGACGTGAGAGAGAGTTCAATGAAGTTAGGTATACAAAGGGTCATCTCCGAATACATTATACTTTCACGTCATGTTACTGATGATATAACATCATAATCAATGCGTAGAGAATAAAATTTTGCATAGAAAAACAAAAATCACATTAGCGCAAAAAGTGAGTTTATCCGAGTGATTAAAGAGTTATTGGCCAAGAGCAAGTTATCGTACTAGTTTCATATAGTGATTTTCTTATCCGCTTCTCACTACTCATGAATCCGTTATTGATTACGAAATCTTTCAAGATTAGGAATGTACCATCGATTCCGACTTCTAGCACGCAAGTTTTGGAGGAATCCATATTGGGTTTTTTATTAAAGGAACATGTGAGTTTTTGTTTGTTATTAGGTTGCACACAGCTTATTGTGGAATATTCTCACTTGAATTTAGAATATTCTCACTTAGAGCCCCAGTTAAGACGAGCCCGAAAATTACAATTGTTGTTTTATTTTTGTCTAATTGAATTTGGCCCAATAAATTTGAAATGTAAAAGACTCAAAAGACTACTAAATTGGTCCAAATAGAGAAAAAAGTTTATCTCTTTCATAAAAGCGTGTTATATTCTTTCTAGCAATTGTCACTCCACCTCAAGAAAAGTATTTTAATAATGCAATATGTATACAAATAAAAAAAAAATAGGGGACAAATAAACTCATACATAAGCTCTAATTTATCAGACTTGCTTACACTATTACTCTTAAGCTTTATAATATAGAAAATTTTCATCTCGATAGAGTCATTTTATTTTAAAGAAAATGTTTTGGTCGCAATGATTATTAAAATTTCCCTCTGACAACTAGAAAATGTCAATCAGGATAAAAAGAGAGAGAGAAAAAAATATATATAAATCAAGTCAATCTTTACCAAAACCCTTGGTAAATTTGTTAATATAAACAAGAATGATTTTTAATAAAATAAAAATAATATTATTTAATTTATATTAATTACTAAGAGGGCCCCAATTTTCCTTGGGTCGGCCCTAATTCTCATATTTCTCACAAAATAATTACAAAATTTTACTCTATTATTTTATCTGAATTTTTAATTCCTCTGACCTATGTATTCAGTTTTATTTTCTTGAAATGTGATTTTTGAGTTAATTTTGATATTAATATAATTATTTACATAATGTACTTATTTTGCAAGTTATTTTTCACCTTAAATATACCTAGTAAAAGTTAAGAAGTAAAATATTTAAAATTTTAAAATAAATAATAAATAAATTATTCACCTTAAAATAATTTTGGGCCCCATTTAAAAATTTTGCTTAGGAACTCAAATATTTTTGGACCATTCCTATCCACACATATATAGTTCTTAAAAAAGTAATACTACATAAATTTAAAAATATTTTAAGGTAAGCCTGGGTCCACCATGTGCCAAGAGTGGACCTCCTGGCCTTGGGCACAAGCAACCACTGACCACAACCATTCATGATATATATATTAGAGTCCTAGTAGACTAGAAAGTACTGCTCATCTTTTCAAAGCCACCAAAAACTTGCCATTGACAAACATGAATAGACTGCTTACCCACACTTCCCTCCAATCAATGAATGGGGTGTCATCCAAATGGCTCAAATGAATAGCTAGAATTTTTAGCATGTCGTAGTCATTTTCAAAATTTTACCATGCAACCGTAGTATGAAGTTATGACTTTTATTTGATAAACACGCTTTTAATAAACAAATCTAAAAAGTGCTTTGTGAACTCCCGTGTTTGTATTGAAAAATTCAAGTTTATACCACACACTTTTGTGTAAACTACAATAAATTGATAAATAAGTGAGAAAGTTCAATAATAATAATAAATAAAAAGAATAAAGACAATTAATTTCAAATAGCTAAATGTAAAAATCTATGGATTCATGTAGGGCTCGCCACACATTGTCTTGAAAGTGTGACACCACTACGGATTGTATTCCCAAAAAAAAGGCAATAGTGGGGTTCAATTATTAGAGGACCAACGACAGATTGTGCCCCAGTATTAATATATTCCATCTGTCTTGAATATTACTCAGAATTNGTGTAAAAATCTATGGATTCATGTAGGGCTCGCCACACATTGTCTTGAAAGTGTGACACTACTACGGATTGTATTCCCAAAAAAAAGGCAATAGTGGGGTTCAATTATTAGAGGACCAATGACAGATTGTGCCCCAGTATTAATATATTCCATCTGTCTTGAATATTACTCAGAATTTAAAAAAAAAAATCAGACAAGAAAGACCCTGAGAATAGATTTGTCAATAGATTAGATTTTAATCTAAATTTACTTCGAATAAATAGATTTACTTGAATTTGGTTAGGCATCTTTAACTGAATTTAGATTTGAATAAATGTAAATCCGATCCAAAAAATATCGATCTATATGCGCGCGCCTGCACACAGAGTGACACACATGTATATACTTAATTGAGAGAAATCATTGCATGTACTTANCAAATTTACTTCGAATAAATCGATTTACCTGAATTTGGTTAGGCATCTTTAACTGAATTTTGATTTGAATAAATGTAAATCCGATCCAAAAAATATCGATCTATATGCGCGCGCCTGCACACACAGAGTGACACACATGTATATACTTAATTGAGAGAAATCATTGCATGTACTTACATATTTAGATTATTAAAGAAATTGACATGAAATAAAATAGAAATTATTGAAATAAATGATTGGTTGGTTAAATTAGTTTGAAAGTTAGCTAAAATTTGATAAAATTATTAATGTTTTATGAAATTTTATTGAAATTCAAATTGGCGAATCGAACCGAATGACCAATCATTAACGGATATGAAATATAAATTAAGATATTAAAATTCGTCGANATGATTGGTTGGTTAAATTAGGTTGAAAGTAAGCTAAAATTTGATAAAATTATTAATGTTTTATGAAATTTTATTGAAATTCAAATTGGCGAATCGAATCGAATGACCAATCATTAACGGATATGAAATATAAATTAAGATATTAAAATTCGTCGAATAAACAGATCGAATTTAAAACTTGAATTTTTAATCGAATTCAAACATATCAAAGATCTGGTTCGGTTCTATTCAGCTAACAGCTCTAACATAGAAAACGCAAGAATTCTTGGTTTGGCAAAAAAACATATGTCTAAAGATGAAGCACAACAATAGAAGTTCACAATAAACCATTAAAATTACAAAAAAAAAAAAAAACANATCAGCTAACAGCTCTAACATAGAAAACGCAAGAATTCTTGGTTTGGCAAAAAAAACATATGTCTAAAGATGAAGCACAACAATAGAAGTTCACAATAAACCATTAAAATTACAAAAAAAAAAAATACCATAAAGCCCATGTTTTTAATTGGACTAGATTTTCTAAAGGTCAAAGTTCCAAATTAAAATAGTTGTCCAATAATATGGTCAATTTTTCATAAACAAGGGTGTCCGGATTAATTTACGCTCAATTTGACTTATTCATTTCTCAGTTCAGTTAAAGACAGACCATCCATATCGAGACTANAAATAGTTGTCCAATAATATGGTCAATTTTTCATAAACAAGGGTGTCCGGATTAATTTACGCTTAATTTGACTTATTCATTTCTCAGTTCAGTTAAAGACAGACCATCCATATCGAGACTAAGGTATTTATAAGAGATAAATCCTTCATAATCTGATCGCAGGAATTACTAAGATTCGAAGTTAAAATGTTTAAATTTACGGTTCGTCTTTATTATCATTTGACCTTCCATTAAGGTTGAAAATTTTCATCTTTGACCCAAATAGTTTTACATTGGATCNAATCTGATCGCAGGAATTACTAAGATTCAAAGTCAAAACGTTTAAATTTACGGTTCGTCTTTATTATCATTTAACCTTCCATTAAGGTTGAAAATTTTCATCTTTGACCCAAATAGTTTTACATTGGATCGAGTGGAAAGAGGAAATGGAATACCCTTGTTAGTGAAGCGTATTCTTCTGACTTCTCTGCATAAACCACTCGCTTCGTAATTTTTGGCTCCACCACGGCTTGTAACGGTTTTTTGATGGGTGGATTTTGAGCGAGACACGTTCTAGTATAGTTTTACTTAATTTCAGTCAACGTCAACGGATCAGTTAGGGTCAGCCCGCCAGCCGATAACCACCCAGGCCCGGGAAGGACAACTGGACTGTTAACTAATAATTAACAGGCTAGGAAGGCGTCGCCCATGACAAAACGAGGACAGCCCACGACCAGCCATTAGTCCAGCCTTGATGGACCAAAATCACTTGGAAGGGGTACATAAAATTAAGTTCAATCGTAAAAAACTATAGAAAAAAATATAAAGTAAGGAAGTTCTTAATTTTAAATCTTAATTGTTTATAAGTACACAATTTAAAATTTTTAGATTTTTCTTTGACATATGTGTCATCTCTTAAATCATGCAATTATGTTTGAAAACTGGTTTTTTTAAGCTATATTTATGCATTAAAAATCTCCTAATTTAATGGAAGATTTGATTCTTCTGTTTATTTTGATAAATCAGTTGGTTTGAATATTAAATTTTGCAACAGTATCATTTGTNTTATGCATTAAAAAATCTCCTAATTTAATGGAAGATTTGATTCTTCTGTTTATTTTGATAAATCAGTTGGTTTGAATATTAAATTTTGCAACAGTATCATTTGTTGTCTTCTTCTTCTTCGGCCTAGAAACAATTTATCAGNGTTGGTTTGAATATTAAATTTTGCAACAGTATCATTTGTTGTCTTCTTCTTCTTCGGCCTAGAAACAATTTATCAGTACAAGTCTGAAACATTATTTCATCCTTATCATTCAATCTAAGTAATTACAAGATTTGAATTCATGATTCTATTAAGTTTATGTCTGTCATTTTAAAGATGTTTATACTATTTTTTTATATACGAACACCATTACTGAAGTTTATCATGTATATGCATTTACAATATAATAATAACAGTGTAACAATACTAGTGTAATAATTTACTTACACAAAACATTGCACTATTACATTTTGTCAAACATATATTTGTATATAACTTCATTGTAATAGTACATCTCTGTTTTGAATTTGTTACCACATCTGCAAAACCATTGGACACTATATGTGTTACAGTGTTATAATTTATGGTTACACCATGCGGGAAACACGAACGAACTTACATCTACAATGGCGGACCAGTAAAATTTTTCTTTCAAAGACGAAACCCTGTAAATGTTCATGAACAATTTAGGGCTTCTCGCCAAGGAAGATGAAACAGGTTTTGGATAGAAAGAATAAACGGTTACCGTTTTTTGAAGATAAAGCTTTTTGCGAATTAATGTTTCTAAAATACAACGGTTAAGTCTTATCACTGTGTACCTAATTAATTTTAAGATATATTCCAATCACCGTTTTTAAGAAAATAATATTCCTAAAATTCGACGGTTAAGCCTTATCATTATGTACCTAATTAATGTTAAGATATATTCCTAAAACCATTTTTAAAAAAGTAAATTTTAGAAAATGAACAGTTAAGTCCTTGTATCTCAGTAGTATACTTGTTTACAATACATTTTTTTCCATATACTTTTTTTCAATTATATCTAATTTAATGTAGCGACTTCTAAAGGACCCAAAAAAGTGAAAATTGGAACTAAGTTCTATTTAGGGGACTTTTAATGAATTTAGTATGTCCCTCAAACTTATTTGGGGATAAGTCTTATTTTAATCATACTAATAAGTAGTTAAGTCCATAATTTTTTAATAACTCTAAAATATCTTTTCTTAAAAGCAGCGTTAAATTAATTTCATATCCTTTGAAACTATTACCTCTTAATTTAATTTCAATGGAGAAATGCCAATAATCTATATCATAAATTTAAAAATCAAATTCAAAGAACTCATTTGGACTCTCTCTCTCTCTCTCTCTCTCTCTCTCTCTCCTGATGAGGTCCAACTAGGATTGATAGTCAAACGATCTCGAACGAGGTAAAAAAACTTGTTTTCTTAACCAGGCCTGAACAAGCCGAACTCAAGCTGAGCCCGTGTATTTGCACATAAACAAGTTCAGTCTATCAAGTTTGAGCCGAACGTGTCAAACTTAAATTTCAAATGAACCTATAAAATTTTTCAAATTTGACTCTTTTTTTAAACGAGCCGAGCTTGAATAGCTCAATTTGATTAACAGCCTTAAATCCAATGAAAAAAGGCATGTGAGTCTGATCGAGTTTCAACATCGCTCTAGTTCAGCCAATACTGTTAGTAATGGAAATAGGCATGTGGACGTGACCGATTTTGAAGCCAAAATCGTCGATTACACCTTCACGGCAAGAAGAAAAAATGGACCTTACCATTCTTGAAGACTTCAATATTTCTAGTCTTAAGGTCATCGAATTCTCGAAACGCATCAACTTCCCAGCTTCATCCTCCATGGATCTTGTGTGTGATGATTCTGGCACAATGAACAAATTGACAAATCTCTCCCCTAATAAACTCAAGTTTGCCCAGAAAATTGATTTTTCCATAGCAAATGGATGTTGAGAAGTCGGAATAAATGGTGATGAAACTCTTTACAAACGATCGGATCACCCGAGAGTTATTGAACTAGGTCATGTCACTCAAAAAGAAGAGTTAGAAGGGTGCCGGAGTATTTTTTGGCATGACCCCTCCATCGATCAAGTCAGTATGTGAGAGATAATTTGGAAAACACTATTATATTGCTTTGGAAAGGGTTTTCATACCTTAAACTTGTATTTGTGAATGTTATTTATACCTCCCTAAAGTCAATCATTGCGAACAGTTGGGTTCCTTGAAGGGAAAGTTCCTCATTGGCTCACTTGGTGGACAGCATGTGGTGCACAATCCTCAAGCAATGAGCCCTCCTTTTTGATGTGGTAGAAACTTTCTGCATTTAATACTCGGATCCCTAAGTATTTAATGTTTGTCTTTCTATTCTTGATGAGCAATAGATATGTCTCATCCTTCTGTGGGGGTTATTTAATGTACCTTGATCATGGCTGCGCATACCCAATGGCATTTTCATCCATTACCCACCAAGGGGTCAAAATTTCAATGTCTTCTATTTCGTACATCCTTACTATTGGCCACTGAACTGTCTTATCTACCAATTTGGCTGCCTTGGGATGGGTGATTGATGATTAATAACCAACCCTGCCTCCAGGTCATGATAACCTGCTTGGCCTCGATCATTGGCATGCTTGCATCAACAAACCTTCTCTTCTTCTCTTTAGGAACTTAGCAATTTGGCAGGGGATAACCATCAAAACAATTGTCCATACTTCGTCAGCGTGGAAGGTTTAACGCTGAGGTAACATGTTAGGTGGAAAGTCCATCAAGGTGACCTAGCAATCGAGGACAAGTGTCAAGCAATTAAGGCTCCAGAGGGAACCAAATGTCGAGAGAATGTGTTAAGCGAAGAATTCCCCGGGGGGACCTAAGCACCAAGGACACGTGTCGAGCAAGCCATGCTTCGGGGGATATACAAGTCAAGGACACATGTCAGTGATGGGGCATTCCGAGGACACGTGCCACTCCATGGAAGCTCCAAGAGCACCGCGTCGAGGACACATGTCGTTTTTCCATCAATCTTCGATAACGTCCTATCAGATCCTCACGAAAAGGTCTCTTTCTCGGTCCATATATATAAAATATTATGGGTAACCCGTGCCTAAATATACAATACGTGAGAAGTGATGGATTTAGAGGGGGAGAAGAGGAAAATTCAATGTGAATGATTTTGAGAGAGATATTGGTCACTGTTGGATGAGTCTATTCGAAACAGTTGAATGGACTTATTAAAATTTGTCCTATTTTATACTATAGATTACGGTACTTGTGCTCCACTCCTTATCCATTGGTATCGATGTTTTAAATCTAGGGAAAATTATCAATAAGTATTATTTTTTCCTATAAAAATCTATTTAAGTTTTATCATTTTTGTTTTATATCAATGAAGTTTTATTTTTAATATTTTATTTCAATTAAGTCCTAATTCCATTATATTGTAATTTTAACCTTACCTTTTAGCTATCAAAATCTTTTCATTGTTTTACATTCTTATATCAACTTGGTGGCAAACTCTTGGAACATTTCAATTGATATGTGACTTTGCATTCTTTCGGGGTATGTTAATTCGGCGGCACACCCTTGGAGTTTTTCAATTGCTAGATGTGCTTTCTTTATCATAATAAGCGAATTCTTACTTCGATTAAGGTAAAATTATTATATTACAGATTCTATTAATATATTATTTGTGTGATTTTAGATTATTCTAGTAATTTATCTAGGATTTAAAATGATTAAGTTAGGGATTTATTTTAGTTGTTATGTTTGAATCAAAAACAACATTAAAGTGGAATTAATCGACAAACAATATCGATGTAGTTTTTTTAACCTTTTCTTATTTTATTAAATAATCGACAAATATTATCTCGGATTTTAAGATTAGGTACCCAATGAAATAGGAAAGTAAGAAAATGTGGGTTTCTTTAGGTTCTGCCATGAAGTTTATTTAGCTGAGTTTTTTTTATGGGTTTCGATGTTAATTTTGTAAGCAATGAATTTTTGTCTTCTTAATTGATTCAAAGAATGCAAAAGAATACAAAAAATTGGGACTTTATTGAATATAATAGAATTTAGGACTTAATTGAAATAAAATATCAAGAATATGACTTTATTGATATAAAACAAAAATTATATGACTTAATAGATGTTTGTGGGAAAAAGTAATACTCATTGGTAAATTTTTCTGTAATCTATTGTAGATATGAAATTTATTTTTTTATTTTTTAATTATTTTGATTAATGAAACATGTAATATCTAAGTTCAATTTTGACGTTGGACATAAATTTGAAACTTATTTTTGGTTCAATTTAAGTTTTGATTCCAAATTGTGTAACCTGATATCAATTTGAACTAAAAAATTTAATCACGGATTGGGCTTTAATTGGGTTGCTTGAGTTGGGCTGGACTCGAGTTAACAATTTTATATCTTGAATTGATTCCGTAACCCCGCCGAATTGTACCCCTACGTGCCAACAAAATTGCTTTCATGCTACAAGCTATAAGTTGCTTAAAGTAAACTTTAACAAAGAAAGTTGTTGAGTTAATTACTTTGATTAAAATAGGACAATGGCACATGTATAGCTTTTTGAGCAAATAATCAAATACATAATCTATCAATAATAATTTTGTCACAAGTTAAAATGGTGAGTGTGTAAGATCTAATACTATAATTAAATATGGATAATATTATTGTAAGAGTTTTTCTGAGATAACCAACATGATGGTAAAAGTGTCGATCCATTGTTAAAAGAATAGTCGTGATGATGTTTTAGTTTAGCTCATATAGAGTTTTGAGTCAAAATTTAGTTGCAGAACTATTTAAACTTGAGAAAGTTAGTTATATAAGTTTTTAGGTTAAAATAACATTATCATTGAATTCTGGAGATCGAGAAACCATTCGATAAGTGATATGAGTTGTTAGAAATTTGTACGTGTTTTAGGGTTTAAAAGCATTTTTGAAAGAATTCAGGTAAGAGAAATTTGACACTACTTTAGAAAGCATACTTCAAGAATTACAAAAATATATTTTATGAAATTTCATGAATCAACCTCCAAGTAGGTCAAAATCGAACTAGAAGTCTATGACAGAAAGTCATCAGCATTCGGAAGGTAATGAGTGCGTCCAAACGCGCCTCTAAAGTCGGCCCCCAATCAGTTTTGAGTGTTTCCTTCTTTTTACACACTATAAACACTTAAGGACGCATTTTAGGGTTCTTTTACATGATTTTCAACCCAAACAAGCCCGGTAGAAATTTAGAGAGAAGGAAGTTCTTAAACACTGTCAAATTAATAATATTTCTTGACGTTTTCTTGTATGTTTTTATTGAAATTTTCTCTATTTTTAAATATTGTGGAACGATGATTCATGGTACACATGAATTTTATTAAAAAGCATTATTTAAATCTCTTTTATGGGTGCGTATGATGAACTTGAATGCACTTCAATTTATATTGTAGAATGTTTAAATGAGTTTCTAATTTTGAATGGTTTAAACGTTTCCTATCACTCCATTAATTCCTTTTGGGGTTCCAAACCACTATTTGTCCACAGGGATCGAGGTTGAGGGTTATAGTGATGTCTCAATATTTGTGTTTTTTAAAATGTTGTAGCTCTGCAAGGAATGATTGGAGGATTGTGTGCATATGTGTGGGTCAAATATATTCGATATGTCAATTCTTTCTAATTAACCTTCATACATCAAATATTTTTGTTATAAGTTGTTACTTCTTGAATGATTCTATTTTGTCATGGATTTTTTGATTATGTATCATAAACTTGAGATCGTTAACAATGTCGCTCACATGTTTTACTTCCAAAACTATATATGTTATTTTGTAAATTCAAACCCAACTATTTTTATTTATTTTTAAACTTTGTCTAAATTTGAGATAGTTTCTCCACTAAGTTAATTGTGCTCACACCCTTCCTTTAACAATTTGTTTAGATTTTGGTATTTAAGAGAATAAAAACCTAGGTGAGCATGTGGAATTAAAATTTGAAGCGAATCAAGGTGTGGATCCAACTTTTGAGGTATAGAGATTTATTTATTAGTTTCTAGTTTTAGGGTTTTGATAATAGAACAAAGTTTTTGAATTATTATTTAGTTAGAGAGTGGATATTTGTTTTTATTTAAAATTTTTGGGATGTAAATTTTTAATGGTTGAGCTATGTTTTGGAGGTTCTTAGTTAGATTAAGTTGAATATTATTGTTTTAATTTATTTTAGGACATTCTTAGTTATGATCTCATCTATTTATGAATTTAGAGTGTGATAGAGTGGAAATAGCTTTTAATGATGGATTTGTAGTAGTATGCCAAAAGGCCTTTGTGAGGTGAGGAGATAATATAACTTCATGTGTTGCATCTCACATCGACTCAAGAGGGAAAGTAACTGGGTTATATATGTGGTGTGCTCACCTTTAATTGTCAAGAGGCCTTTTTTGGGGGCAAAGCCTATGAAGAATAAAATCATGAAGGTATATAGACACTTAAAACAAATAATATCTTGACAATTGAGACAGGTGGTTAAGGCTTTAATATAGATTCAACCTAACATACATTCAAGATAAAAGCCAAATACATCTATCCCTTAACCAACAACAATCACAAACCTTACCAACACAAATCTATTGTACACAACTTATACACACCATGTAAAAAAAAGTCTATTTTTGATATTTTATTTCAATTTAGTCTTAAATTCCATTATATTTCAATTTTATACTTACCCTTTAGTTATCAAAAGCCTTTCATTTTTTTATTTTCTTAAAACAATAAAGAAGACAAAAATTCCTTACTTACAAAATTAACATCAAAACCCTATGAAAAAAGAAAAAACTCAAATAATATAAACTTTATGGTAGGACTCAAAGAAAGCTCACAATTTCTTATTTATTTTATCTTATTAGGGTACCAAATTTTAAAACTACAGATAATATTTGTTGATTAGTTAATAAAATAAGAAACTAAATTTGTCGATTAAAAAAAAAACTACACCGATAATATTTGTCAATTAATTCCATTTTAATATTGTTATCAATTCAAACGCAACAACTAAAATAAATTCCTAACTTAATCATTTTAAATCCAATATAAATTGATAGAATATGGTTTTGGTAAGACTAACTAACAACAGGGTGATACCACATCATCATTAACACATAACATTACCATAATAATAAAATGTTATATGAAAGATTATGGTACCGTCAACAATATGGTATCAAAAATTATAACTTTTTAAAGTTATAATTTTTTTGAGTGTAAATTATATCAAAAGTTATAAATCATAAAGGATAAGTTATAACTGTTCAAGAAAAGTATGTGATCGATTATGAATATCTGTTATTAATCATGAATATCTATAGTCGATCATAATCTTCTCTTCAACGATTGTATTTTCACATTTTAAAAGTACAATTTTATTATAAAAAATTATAATTTTTGCTAGCACTGAAAAAAAAAATGCATACCATAAACTTTTCCAAATGTTAGTATAAGATTTCACTAAGTTATTGAGATGGTGTAATTATTGAAACAGTGACATCAGTCATTGATATCACCGTTTCGAGAATATTTACTTTTATTACAATTTACAAAGGAAGTGTTACATTGCTACGTGTACGGCCAGATATGAAACAGGGCAGTGACACGTGGAACACAGCATTTGTTTTTGTTTAAAAAACACTAATACTATTGGGACATAATTGAACAACATAATTTAGGGACATACAGGTTTAGAAATTACAAACCCAATAGCATTTTAGTATTGTTATCATTTCATTTCATTTCATTTCACCAATGATAGTGAAATGCATTAAATAAATTCACTATTATTTCATTGATGATAACTCATTATATCTTCAAATTATGTCCTTAAATTATGTTTTGTAGTTACAGGGAGCTTTAACAGGGCAACAACCCATAGTCGAAACTCTTTTTGAAGCTCTTTTTAGTTAGATTCAGAATAAAGTCCCGCTTTGTATAGAAAGATACAAGTCCGATCCCTCGCCTTGGAATAGGATCAAAGAGGATAGAGTGAATTGAATATGTAGGAGTATGTGGTTAGGAGTGTCAATTTTTGAGTCGAACACGAACTCGACCCGAATCTGAAAAAAACACGATTCGTTAACACGAGTAATAAATTGGTCAAATTAAAGTTCGACACGAATAACACGATTAATGAGTACTGGAGCTAGAAAATAATTATTTAATAAGTATTTTAGATAGAAAATAAGAATTTTATAATTTTATAAATAGTATTATATTAGTTGTTATCAAATTAAATAATTTTTTATGAACACGAATATTGACACGAACTCAACACGTACCGAAAGTAATACAACACGAAAGTGACATGATCGAAATTGACACGACACGACACGATTGACACCACCTATATGTGGTGGTAAATTTCCGGTAGCAGAAGGATAGCTCGTTAGCTTAGCTTGTCCGGTAAGAAAAAAGTGCAAGTGACTTGCAGGACTTGTAACATGGGTTTTAGATTCCAAATTTTTAGAAAGTCCCATAATTTAGGTGCATAGCTCACAAAAAAAATTAAATTCATTAAATTTTAAGCCCAAAAAAAAGTCCCAAAAATTAAATTCAATCAAAATTTTTAGTGAAAATTAGGATTAAATCCTCGTAGCTGGACTTATAATAACTTAAGTCCGTCAAAAAAACTTATTTGGAGGTAAGTCCGTTTTTAATCTTATTAATAAAGAGTTAAGTCCACTTTTTTTTTAATCTCAAAAATACCCTTAACAGTGTTTGTTTGATCAATTATGAAAAATTGAAGACATTATCTACAAGAAGCTATATACGAAGGCCAATGTTTGAATATAGTAATACTTGATTTACGATGTTAATTGTCAATTACAAACTATTCATAATACTTCAAATTCAAATTCTTAATCATTATTTTGTAAGTTATACATTTAATTAATCGACTTTCGAGATTTGAATGGACAGTGCACACCAAGTACTTGATGTTAGCATAACAACATCAGTTCAGTAACATTAATTTGAAAACGTAATTTACTAACACATGTCACTTCTTTTTTTCATGTTATTATTTTTTATAGAGCATGTTATTACTTTTTCAGTGTTACTTTTTTGGATGTTGAAGAATTAGAGACTTCTTCCTCTGATTATAGGTTTAAATTATATTATTTTTAGTTTCAATTTTATTCAATATTCTATATTGATATTTTTTTTGTTAAACATGCTATTATTTTTGTTGAACATGTTACTATTTTTGTTGAACATGTTACTATTGTTATTTTTTTAAAATATTAATACTAAATGGTACTATTTTTTTATGTATAAATGTTACTATTTTTTTTTGTTTAAATGGTATTATTTTTTATGTTTAAATGATACTTTTTTTTTGTATTTGAATGTTATTATCTTTTGAAATTACTATATATATATCATATCGTTTTAAATTTTACTTTAAAGTTAATTCAATAGCTAATATTAACACTATAAATTTAATAGAAAAAATAGAACTCTAAGGGTGTGTTCGGAATAACTTTTTAAAAGTACTTCTATAAATTATTTCTCATAAATACTTTAAAAAAAATAATATTTCAAACCGTCATACCACTACCTCTACCACCACCCCCACCACCATTACCTCTACAATCACCGTCGCCACCACCACCACTGGCTCTGCCATCACCACCACCACCACCGTCGCCACCACGGTCATTGCCACCCACCACAACCACCACTGTCTCCTATCACCACCACTTCCGCCCACTGCCTCTCACCCCCTGCTACAATCGATGTTTAAATTCATTTATCTCTCTTCTATGTTTGTGATTTGATTTNCGCCATCACCACCACCGCCACCGTCGCCACCACGGTCATTGCCACCCACCACAACCACCACTGTCTCCTATCACCACCACTTTCGCCCACTGCCTCTCACCCCCTGCTACAATCGATGTTTAAATTCATTTATCTCTCCTCTATGTTTGTGATTTGATTTTTGATATGAATATAAATATATTTATTGTTTACCATTTTTTATTATTCTGTGTCTTCACAAACAATAATTAGTATATAATAAAATAGAGCTGAGTTTGAATTTTAGAGACAAAAAGAGGTCTAAATCGTTTTGAGACAAAACATAAACATATCCAACAGACAAAATAATCTCAACATAAAAGACGATTCAGATAATCTCATAAATACTAATCCGACAATCTACAATAAATACAAAATTTTATTTTCTCGCTCCAACAACATTTCCTAACTCACGCCTCTCTTTCCTCCAAAATCTCTCAAATCCTTCCCAATCACACTTCTGCCTCTCTCTCTATCTCCCAATCTCTCACGCCCCCTATCTAACGCCCAAAATCTTTCTCTTTGATCCCTAAAAATCTGTCTCTTATTTGCAAACTCTTATGCCCTAACTCTCTCCCACTCGCCTCTTCTCTCAATTAATCTCTCTCTTGCACATCATGCGCCTCCCCTTCTCTCTGGCGTTGAACTATGGCAACCCACATAATCTAGCAATCAACGACTTTAGCAAAACTTCTAAGGTTGCTCTGTCTCCCCCC
>CAUOFW020001925.1:687075-728099 GCA_963454935.2 Ilex paraguariensis
CCCCCCCCCCCCCCCCCCCCTCTTTCTTCTTCTCTTTCTTTTCTTTCCAACATACACAAACGACATACACGCACACAACATACAAACGCAACCACACACACACTCACACTGCACACACACCACTCACAATAGCACACACTACACAAAACACACACACACGCACAAATTCATACATACACATATTCACTCACACAAATACATTTAGACACAAAGAGATTCACACACGCACATTTCACATGCAAACACAGTCATACACATACACAATTTAATATTGGGGCAGCACACAACACAAATTCTTTAGAGATTCACTATCACACGCTATCATTTAAAGGTAGTTTATTTTGACTTTTTATGCTGCTTTATTTGATTAATTGTTAGAATTTGTTGTTGGTTTGATTTTTTGTGTAAATTTTTGTTACATATCTGAAATTTTGATTGTGGATACGTATCATGGAATAATAAACTTGGGATTTTGTTTTGGGGTGTTTGGATTGAGGAGTTGTTGATAGAAAATTGCCTAAAAAATTTGGGTGTAACGGCAGCCCATTAGAGAGTCTGAAACATAGAGGAGCAGTGGTTGTGTGAGTGCTTTAAATTTTGAATTTCAAACTCTATTTGTTTGCAATTTTGTTTCTCAATTCTGTTTGTTTTCAATTTTTTTTCCATGGTTGTATTTTAATCAAAGAGAAACCGAATGAAGCGGTTGGATCTTTGTGTTCAATTGTTTTAGTTTGAAATAATTTTTAGCATAACATGTGTTTGATGAAATATCTCCATGAGTGTCTTCGGATTTGATTAGATTGTTCGATGATCCACATTCATGTTTGAGTTGCTCTTCATGTCATGCTATGGTGAAGGTGCGTCGAATTTCATGGTGTGATCTTAATAGAAATAGATCATCATTGCAACCACAATTCCAGTGATGGAAAAGAACTTCTTCTTTTAGTTGATTATTCTTGCAATAGCAAACCTACTGGGTGAAACCATTTAGCATGTTCGTGGTGATTGTTCTGTGAGCAACATTTTCTATTTGTTTTTTTTTCTTTATGTTTGTTTAAATTATTGCTTTTCTAGCACTTTTAAGAATTTTGAAGAAGGGAAATAGGTGGATTATTAAATATATTTCCTTTTGGAGAATGGTAATAGGCGAGACACACATAACTTACTGCACCACCTCACTTTTTTTTACTTTGATTTGGACCCTTTTGGAATATCTGGGGTGAGTGATGTGTTTGAATTTGTTTGATCATATCTTATTTGCTTGATATAGTGAGAAATGATCATAAGGCTTTTGTAATTCCTACTCATCTAAATCTCATTAGATGCAGGTTATCACCATTCTCATGATCATGTAGTGTGGTTCTTTTAGACATTGTACATACCATGGAAGGTTGGCATAGATGGCTATGCTATGCAATTGGAGAGTTTCATCTTCTATTAATCATGCATGATTGGTTTATACTAGCTATGTTGTCATTGAAGCCCAACTAAGAGGTTTGTATTCCTGGATGATCTGTAATTTCCATTTCTAATGAAGTTTTCTATTAGGTTACTTGGTAAAAAGAGGAAAACAGATAATAATGTCACATAACATTGCTCCTGTAAAATATTGGAATTGCTCAAGCCATAGAGTGAGAGGATTGACACAATTGTCTTTGGTCTCTAAATGCATCAAATCGTATCGAATTAAACAATTAATTATCAAATTAAATAAATAACAAATGATAAACATATAAATCTATACATAACACATTTAATATACAAATAAAACATTTTATCACAAACACAAATTATTTAATAAACAAATAACACAACAACATAACTCGTTTAACTTATTTAAAAAATTTATTACTTTAATCAATTTTACACTCCACTTCTTTGTACCTTTTTCAATAAAAATTACATCACAAAGATTGACTAAAAAGCGTAGCCCACTATAATTTTTTATAGGCAAGTGAAGTCTTCCCTCATTACTCCTTGTCGATGTGGGATTCAAAGAAAAGGGTAAAACTGATGGCCTTTACTGATGTTCAAGTGAAGTCTCCCTCTTCAAGTAAAAATCACACTGATGCCTTACTTTTTTTTTATTTTTTGAAATGTATTCTTTACTTTTTTTTCTTTACTTGTTCATATATATATATATATATATAATTTATTATTATATTAAATTTATATAAACAGGATAAACAGATAATAAATGGATTGACAAGTCTAATCCGAACACGACTCATTTATTAAACGTGTCTAACAGGTCAACCCGTTTATTAACTAAACCCGTTTAATTCGCATTGGTCAATTGTGTCGTGTCAAATTTTGACAGGCCTAATTATCGGTCGCCAATTGATTTGGAAATTATATATTTTTAGTGATTTTTTTGACTCTAGATGGATTGAGATGGGTTTACCGGCAATTAAGGTTTGACTGCTTCAACTATGAGTGCAAATAACGTATATTTGGGATTCATGTATACTGGTGCAATGTGTGGGGTATATGTCTAATTGATGTTTGGACAATTCAATATGGATTTTTCAAATTTGTCTGTTTTTTAGTGCGATTTGTTCAAGAATAATTATTTGCAACTATATTTGAAAAATTCATTAGCACTTTTTTTTTTTAATAATATATAGTGTTTTTAAGCACGGATAATTATTAGTATATATATAAGAGATATATAACTCTAACTGATATATGTATATCCATATAATAAAGTACAATACAATTCAAATTTGAAAAAATAAATAAAATAATTTTTACTTTTCGTAGTTGAAATCTCTTTAAATTTTACTTTAAAGTTAATTTGACGATTAATATTAACACCCCAAATTTAATAGAAAAAATAGGGCTATAAGAATGTGTTAGGGGTAATTTTTTAAAAATACTTATAAAATTTTTAACTTTTTATAAGTACTTTAAAAAAAATAGTATTGGAAACTGACCCACCACCACCCCCCAACGGCCCACCACTACTACCACCACCATTACTGCCGCCACTACACCACCACCTTAGCTTCAACAACCACCGCTACTGTCACCACCACTACCACACCTGTTGCCCCATCACCACCATTCCTATTGCCCCACCATTATCATCATCACCACTGCCACCACCANATTTGAAAAATTCATTAGCACTTTTTTTTTTTAATAATATATAGTGTTTTTAAGCACGGATAATTATTAGTATATATATAAGAGATATATAACTCTAACTGATATATGTATATCCATATAATAAAGTACAATACAATTCAAATTTGAAAAAATAAATAAAATAATTTTTACTTTTCGTAGTTGAAATCTCTTTAAATTTTACTTTAAAGTTAATTTGACGATTAATATTAACACCCCAAATTTAATAGAAAAAATAGGGCTATAAGAATGTGTTAGGGGTAATTTTTTAAAAATACTTATAAAATTTTTAACTTTTTATAAGTACTTTAAAAAAAATAGTATTGGAAACTGACCCACCACCACCCCCCAACGGCCCACCACTACTACCACCACCATTACTGCCGCCACTACACCACCACCTTAGCTTCAACAACCACCGCTACTGTCACCACCACTACCACACCTGTTGCCCCATCACCACCATTCCTATTGCCCCACCATTATCATCATCACCACTGCCACCACCACCACNTCCTATTGCCCCACCATTATCATCATCACCACTGCCACCACCCCCACAACTATCCACCACCATTACCGCCTACCATCACTACCACTATTTGCCCCCAACTATAATTGATGCTTAATTTTTTTTTTCTCTTCTATTTTTGTACTTTGATTTTGGGTGAAAATATAAATATATTTATAGTTGACTATTTTTTTTATTACTCTATGTCTTCAAGTACAAGAAATAACTGGTAGATAGATATGAGAGAATGTTTTTTTTAAATTAGTAAACATCTAAAATTTAGAACTTTTTAATTTTTAATTTTACTTCACTTATAAAGGGGAGTGATAGTTTGATAAAATTGACAAAAAATGAATTTCATAACAAATAAGTTTCCTTGTCAGACTTAAGTCGAAAAAAATTCATATAGAGGGACCGGTCTCCAAAATTTTCAAATTTTTATTGTAATAATTTGGGCATATAATTTAATCCATAACATTAAAAACTTAGAAATTAAAAAAATAAAAAAATATTTTTAAAAGTCAACTCATATTTATTTCTACCCACTCTCTCTCTCTCTTAGGTAAAAAAAAATAAAAATTGAAATTAAATATTTTCTCTCTCTTTTTGTGATAAAAAATAAAAGTTAAAATTTTTTTCTTAACAACATTAACACATCTTTCTTTTATCTACCACTCACATAAAAAATTAAAAATAAATTATTTTTTTTAAAAAAATAATATTAAAAATAAAAAAAATTCTATTTAATATTTGTGTTTTTATACCTTAAATTGGCTCGAGCCGACTTCTGAGCGAGTGTAACCTTTCGTGATGCCGTTTTTAAAAAATGGGAAGCGAACAAACCTACATGTGCGTAGGCAAGTGTCAAATTCCCCCACCTAAGCAGTTTCCGGTTTCACGCGCCTCCATAATGCGTGAACCCAATCCCAAATTTAACATGAGACGAAAAAAAAAGGGTTAATCTCATTTTACACTCCGAAAGATCGTTTCAATCTCAATTNAGTCCCAAATCTAACATGAAACGAAAAAAAAAAGGGTTAATTTCATTTTACACTCCGAAAAGATCGTTTCAATCTCAATTTATACCTTTAAAAAGCAAAAATCTCAATTTACACTCTCAAAGATAGAAATTTGTATCAATGTGCACCCCCAAAGATTAAAAATCTCAATTTGCACCCTCAAAGATAGAAATGTGTATTAATGTGCACCTAAAATTAAATTGATAAATTATACTTAGATCCCCTCATGTTTGTCACTTAATCATTTGGACCTCTTTACATTTAGAATATTACTCCTACATCTCATAACATTTATGCACGTACAACATGTAACTCATTTTCATTGATATCTGTTAATATAACCGTTAAAAAATATAATTTTATCCTAATAAAAAATTATAATTTCATATTACCCTTATTTTATGGGTCCAATATACTCTAAAATTTAAAATTAAGCTTACCATTTGAATGTCTAATAAAATGTAGATATTTATATAATGTTTTTCATATTTTCTTTTATATAAATATCTACATTCTATTAGATACTCAAATGGTAAGCGTGATTTTGAACTTTAGAGTATATCGAATCCACAAAATAAAGAGTAATATGAAATTATAATTTTTTATTAGGATAAAATCATATTTTTTAACGATTATATTAATAGATATCAACGAAAAGTGGTTATGTTTACACATGTACAAACGCCATGAGATGTAGGGGTAATATTCTAAATGTGAAGGGGTTCAAATGATTAAGTGACAAACACGAGGGGATCTAGGTATAATTTATCAATTTAATTTTAGGTGCACATTGATACAGATTTATATCTTTGAGGGTGCAAATTGAGATTTTTGATCTTTAGGGGTGTACATTGATACAAATTTCTATCTTTGAGGGTGTAAATTGAGATTTTTTATCTTTAGGGGTATAAATTGAGATTTGAACGATCTTTCAGGGTTCAAAATGAGATTAACAAGAAGAGTTAATCTCACTTTAACCCACGAAAGATATTTTAATTTTCAATTTGTACTTTCAAACATCAAAATTTTCAATTTACACTATCAAAGTTATAAATTTGTAATAATGTGAATCTCGCCCAAANTACAAATTTCTATCTTTGAGGGTGTAAATTGAGATTTTTTATCTTTAGGGGTATAAATTGAGATTTGAACGATCTTTCAGGGTGCAAAATGAGATTGACAAGAAGAGTTAATCTCACTTTAACCCACGAAAGATATTTTAATTTTCAATTTGTACTTTCAAACATCAAAATTTTCAATTTACACTATCAAAGTTATAAATTTGTAATAATGTGAATCTCGCCCAAATTTTTGTTCATTGTTTTGTCATAAAATTGAAACATGTGAGTTATAAATATTTCAAGCATGAGCTTATATATAAATTTATAGACTATATTGGCGTCTTATATTGATTGCACAAAATAAGATGAGTAATGCTAGATGGACTTAAAAATTAGACTTGATAATCTCAACTATTGAATAAGTAGTGAGTCTCAATAAACGTTGGGACCCATAGTGAAATCAATAATTAAGATTATCAAGTTTATTTTTTAAATCCACATAGCATTGCTCTAATAACATTAGTCTCTATTTGATTTAATGACACTCTATATTTTCGATATACAAAATAATGTCAAATTGATCGTAATCAAATATCTACAGTGATGAAATGTAACTCTTCTCCTTGTCCAAAGCACTTGAACCTCATATACTTTAATTTGTGATGAAAAATTGAACAACAATTTGACTCAAATCCATATTGCTATCAATTTCATCACATTGAGGATGTAAATTAAATTTTTTGATGTTTGAAGATACAAATTAAGAATAAAAACATCTTTCAAGATACAAAGTGATTTTAACCCCGAAAAAATTATATGATGGAATGGAGATATAAATGTCATGTGATATACAAGGCCGCAACTAATATAGTTGTTCATTAGTAATAACTCGTATCTAAAAATACTAAATAATATTAAAAATTAAAAATTAAACATTTATTATTAATTTTTAATTGAGCATCTTATTGTTTTTTTTATTATAACTAAACAAAATAAAATATTATAATGTTATAGATAGATATATTTCTTGCATCTTAGCGCACAGTGTTTAATATGTAATATGTAAAATAAACCGAGTTATACTATTGCATTGAAAAATATTTTCTAAAAGTCACATAATTTTAATTTTTTTAATTAAAAAGTAATTCATACAAAATTTTATCATTATATGATTGTATTTTATTATGTTTGAAATTAAGAATTTTTTAAAAAAAGTCAAAATAAATAAATAAATAAATAATAATTTTTTAATATGATATTGAAAAACTAATTATTGTCTGTGCCTGAAAGCACAAAGTTATAAAAAATAATAAACAATAAATATATTTGTATTCATATTTAAAATCAAATCACAAATATAGATGAGAGATAAATTAATTTAAGCATTAGTTATAATGTGGGTGAGAGGTGATGAGCGACAGTGGTGGTAGTAGGAGAAAGTGATAATTGTGATAGGTGGTAATAACCATAGTGGCAGTGGCGGTGGTTGCCACTGCGGCGGTGGTGATAGAGGTAGTGGCGGAGCGGTTTCAAACAATGTTTTTTGAAAAGTATTTATGAAAAATAATTTTTAAAAATATTTTTAAAAAGTCATTCAAAAAATACTCTGAGGGCCTTATTTTTTCTATTAAATTTAGGGTGTTAATATTAGTCATTAAATTAATTTAATTTTAAAATAAAATTTAAAACAATTTTAACTGTAAAAAATAAAATTTTATTTATTTATTTTTAAATTTTAATTTGTAAGCTATTTTATTATATAGATTTATTCGAATTCAATATCTTAGTCATATTCAAAACCGGACACACATGACATGAGACGTTCACGACACGAATGTATACGAGCGTGGTATATCACCCGCCAGCCTTTTCAATACTTTCCAGTCTCTCTCTCTCTCTCAATTTATATAGCCTGTGCCCATCAAATTGTTCTCTGTTCTTTCATTTGCGTGTGAATTCCGAACACAACCTACTGCCAGCAAGAAGGTTTCTCAAGCACCATTTGACAGAACTCCAAAAACTTGAAAGAAATTAGAGGGAGAGGGAGAGGGAGAGGGAGAGGGAGAGAGTTTCATTCGGTTGTCTTTCTACAAGTCTTTGATTTCTTGTCCTTCCTGCACTGTTCTTCACTTTGTAGCGGACAACGTAAATTTTTACATTCCAATAATCCAGACTGTATATAAAGA
This sequence comes from Ilex paraguariensis, assembly GCA_963454935.2. Lineage (NCBI taxonomy): Eukaryota > Viridiplantae > Streptophyta > Magnoliopsida > Aquifoliales > Aquifoliaceae > Ilex > Ilex paraguariensis. The sequence continues at coordinate 694,982 of CAUOFW020001925.1, forward strand.
TTCGTGTATTTTCAGCCATTCTTGCTTTGATTTTAGATTCTTTGAAAAAAAGTATATATTTTTTTCGCTTTGTTCTAGGAATTCTTGAATTTTATTGCTGATCCTTATTAGGGTTTCTTTTGGGTACTAAGAATTGTGGTTTTGGTTTTTTCTAGGGTTTTATTGGATCACTTTCACTTGAAGTTTTGCGAATTCGTGGAGTAATTAGGGTTTTAATCAAGACCGAGATTTGGAATCGAAGAAATATTTTCGGGTACTATTGTTGAGGGGCCCATTGGAGTGTACTCAGGATCGGCCGCAGGAGTGAATAAGAGGCGGTCAGGTTCGATCTTTCAAGAAATTGTCAATTGGATTGTGGTGGTTTTGTGCATTTCAGCACTGAACTGCTTGAAAGAGATTGTTGAATTACAGTTATAGAGGGCATGGAAGAGGATTGTAGATATAGGTTTGTGTACAAAGTGGTTGAAATTGGGGAATTATTATTTTCTTGGTGAAAATAATTCTGGTTTTTGAAATTTTGGTGTGTGATCTTGACTAGGGGATGATTTTGGTAGGTTTTGGTCAGAAAGTTGCGGTGATGGTTCTGAGTTGGTCCAGCAGGCAAGACAGGCGATCAAACTGCAGTGCACCATTTTCTAAACCATTTGGTTAACAGTTCTGTGAATATCTGTGACGGGAGAGCTTCATTTTTTTGATTTTGTGCCTGAAGTTTGTGGTAATAGTGTTAGCAGTGGTATTGGAGTAGGTTGGATTAGATAGGTGCATTGTTAACCATAATTTTGAGCTAGGTTTTGGACTTTATGTATGTTTGAAGCTAAAGGTAAGATAAGCAAGTTGGATTATTGAAGCTGGATATGAATGTGAGGACATGGTGCATGGACAGAAGCATGGTTACCAGTTCCTTCCCCCATCAGGACAGTGCTGCTGGGGAGTAATTGAAGCGTATTTGTCTTTTAACGGTGCTTGTTTTATTTATTCCAGGATTCTGTGCAATGTCCCGCTGCTTTCCATTTCCGCCTCCAGGATATGAGAAGAAAGCTAGATCGGATGATACAGACTTATTAAAAGAGGTTAATCCATTTACTATTTGTTATTTTTTTTGTTGCTTATACATTAACATCGTTTTTTTTTCCCTATTGGGATTGCATTATTTAATATGCTTGCCTCTCTCTTAGAAATGAATTTAGGTTGTTTACACAACATATAAGGTTAGGACATTTGAATTTTTTAAAATTCCACAAGAAGCTGAAATTCACTTCAAAACTTTTGTTCCTTGTCTTAGATAGAGTTGAATGCCCTAAATTGTATGTTCTCCGATTTTAATTGTTGTGGGTGCATTCAACCATAGGGATGTAGGCCGCTTGTTCACTTTGGTTAGATTGGAGAAGGCAATTTCTGTAAATTGCATGTAAGTTTCTTATTTGAGTTACACTCATAGATTCCGAGATCGTATATAACTCTAGCATACTATGAGTCGAGGTTTCACAACCCGAAACTAGGTGGGTTCTCAACCAAGATTGCTCAAATTCATGACCCTAAATTGTAACCCATTCCCCAACAAGTCATGAACCATTTAAGCCTAAATTATCATTCTAACACCAAATTATAACCCTAATTGGTTATTGCTTTGTTCTGATGATATTTAAACTTATATTTTCATTTGTTATGATTTGAATGTTCTCTATAAAACAAGTATTCAACCAGTAGCTTTTATTGTTTACAACCATTCCCATTATGTTTTCTTTGACTATGGCTTGTTTCGGAACTCTTGTCAGAAGGGTATTTTTGTAATTTTTAATTTTTGGAACGGGTTATAGCGTGACCCGTGGGTCTGTTTTTTTGTCAAATTCTAGTATTGGATGTTTCTAAAGTCTAGAGTTCTAATTTATATTAGTTTCCTAGTCTATAAATAATATAGAGTCTTTGGAGTTAGGGATGGTAGTAGACTGGGGTGGGAGTGGGGGGAGTCATCTCCACTCCCATACCAGCTGCAAAAATATTTGTTCACCCCCTAACGGGGGGGAAATTTTAATCTCCATCCCCGCCCCGCGGATAAATTTTGATCCCCCCTCCCCCTTCCAACCACCATTCACGTCATAAAAATTAATTTCTATGATTTTAAAAAAAAATAAAACCTCAAATAATTCTGAAAGAAAATGACACTCCATTATATAACAAATAGATAAAAAAAAAAAAAGAAGAGAGTAAATTTTTTTTTTTTGGTAAAGAGGAGAGTGTGTGGGTGAGTGGGGTTTGTGATATTATAGGTTCTCAACCCATAATAAGATCTGAAAATTTATTCTTTATATCATTAAAAGTAGGCTACAAAACCCTATCCATTTTCCGAACAATCCATCAAACTCTAACCCACAAAGGGTCACATCTTATCCCAAATTTACTGTTTACTGTCCTGTTCACAGCCCAGAACAGTGCTGGTTTTTCGGGTTCAATGTTGTCCTACATCAATCCGACATTTATTTTTAATTTTTTGGAAAAGAAAACTTGGAAGTGTTGTCCACTTCAAGAATTTTCACCAACACGCCTTTTTTAATGCTTTTAATGTACTTGATGAGACTGAATAACTGTGACCTGTTGGTTAGTTTGCTTGGTGTTGAATTGGGTCAACTCATCACTCCAGTTATTTGAATTGCTAATCTGTTCAACCTATTCTGGATACAAGTGTATTTTTGTTGACAGAATGTTAATTCTATACCAATAAAAAAGCTAATTCTATGGCCTGGGCAATACACCGATTGCTTAGTCTCCTAATTAAGGTTTTCTGTCGCATTATTAAGACAATAGTCTTAAATATATGGAATAGGTTTAGCTAAAATAAGTCATTTTAAAATTATTATCTGTGTCTTTTGAGAAGTTGGTATGTGTTATTTAGGAAGAGTATCTAAGAGCTTTAGACCTGTTTATCTTGCCCCCACAGACCTGATTATGAACCCTGCATATATAGTGTTCAAAAACCATGAATCTTCTCGATTTAATTTATTGCCCCCTTGTTTTTTAATAATTTATGTATTGATCCTTGTTATTTTCTTGGTCACCTCATAGATACCAGGATTGTACATACCGTTAGCAGCTCACGAACTGGGGTCGTACGACACTAAATGGTGTATGTTTGCAATTCAGATCGCTCAAATTTCCGACCCCAAATTATAACTCAAATCACAAATTGACTTACAATCTAAGTAACCCCACATCATAATCCCAATTTCAAATCGTAACTCTAATTTGTTATTTCTTTATTTTTGTATTCTTTAAACTCATGTTTTGACAACACTTACTAGAAAAATATAGAATAAATGTGTTTGATACGTGTATATAGATTATAGATGCATTATTTTATATAAAAGTTACAAAACAAACTATGACCCAAAATAGCATACCAGTTAAACCTACCCCCATCGTACCGCATATTGGGAGAAGTATTGAACCACATCCTCGTACTCGTACCACATAACAAATCGACCAATGATCCAGGTAACATTGGGTCGTCTTAACCCATTAAAAAAGATGTTTTATTATTAGACTGTACAAAACAAATGTAAAATACTGGCCCTTGTATATATTGACTAAAGATAATTACTTTCTTTTATTCAATATCTTACCCCCTAGATTTAAAAAAATTAAATAGTTGCTCCTCTCTTTTTTTAGTAAGTTAGTTGCCCGTAAGCCAATAAAACACAATTAGATGCATATTGTAAAATGCACTAATCCAAAAGAGTGTTTCTTGATTTTTCAAGAATCGATTCTTTGCAACCTGGAGGACTCTCAACAAAATAAATTATGATTTTTTCATGGACTTTTCGATTGTACACGTTGAAAGGAAATTACTCCCCACCTTGGTGGGAAAAAAAAATAAAATCCTGCCTCCGCCCCTAATTGTAGATCTTTCTATATTTACTAATGTGTGAGGCTGTGCAATGACGAATGCATTCTAGCAGGACAGGTTTTTTGATCAAAAGCAGGACAAGTTGAACTTCTTGATTTGTGGAAGAGTTTTGAAATTCTTCCGTTAATCCGGCCCTTGCCCTTGATCCCTTGCCACCGCGGGTGGATTGAGCGATAGATTGACCGAACTTCCTACCCACCTGTTGCCCTAATTTCCTTGTAGTAAGAGCATTACCGGGTATTGAGGAATGAGTTGCAATAAGAATTCAATGAAGAAATGCTGCTACTTTTACATCAAAAAATCGGGGATTTTCCTATTTTATTTCCGGTCTTCGGTAATGGGCTAATCTGTAATAGTTGAAGAGTTAAGAATTGACCCTTTTTCATTTCTTATCTTTAGGAAGTCAATTGGGTACTTACTTTTTGTGGAAGTCGGAATCTTGCTTTCATCTCTTTTTCACTCTTAATGGATTACTCATAATCTTCTTTCGGAAAGTTAAAACTCCTTCTCGAGAGCACAACTTGCTTGGTTTCAGGTGGACACCGCCCTCGCCCCAATATCCCACCTTCGAACTCCATCCCTCCTTTTCTCTCCGGTCGTCTTGCTTGCTTACTCGACTCGGATGGAAGAAAAAGTAACTCGGGCTTATCCTAAAGAATCCCCTAAAAATCTAACTAAATATCTATATAAAGAATGACCAGAATAATATATTAAGAAATTAGTCTTCTCTCTGTCTTCCTCCAATGCACAGACACTCGAACTTGTGGAATTCAATCTCTCAAGTTGAGTAAGAAGGGCTTCCATAAAGTCAAAGGGGAAACGAAGAGGGCAACAAAGAAGACCTTTTTATAAAACAAAGAAAAGTTTCATTTTAGTCCTTGACTTACTGACTCAATCTTTGTGGATTTTGGAATTATGAGCTCAGTCTTCTGTGATCCACTCTTGCTCTTCTCGATAAAGCAAAGAGTGAGCTGCAACTTCTAAGGTTCATGAGGAAGTTCCTGGAGCTCCCCCGATTTAGATACCTCAGACAAGACCTTTTTAAAGAGTGCTCCTGTCTTGGTGTTGGTAAAAGATTATGGGAAAGTACTTGCTTCAGTAATCAGTGGTTTTATCCCCTTTGTCATCTTCTGCTTGATAAATATTTTTTGTTTTTGTCTGGTGGTGGGAAGAGTGGTGAAGGCGGCTGGTCCATTGAGATCTTTTCTCTTGCTTGTTTGCAAATTTTTTGTTTGGAACTTCTCTTTCATTGACTACATCCTCCCTTACATTGGTAGTTTGTAATATGAAAATATGTTTACTAGAATCTGTAGGTTAGCATTTGAACTTTTATAAGATGGAACTTAAAGTGTCTAATAGATGATGGATTAGCTCTACCATAATGACTAGAATTTCTTAGTAGATGTGCCAAGATTATATAATCATTGATTTCACAGATCTCAGTCCATAGTTATTCCCCGTTCTCAATGGTCTTTCTCACGCTAGTATTTTCTTTTGAGCTTTTATCTTTTCACGTGAAAATGCAGGGGTTGGATATGAGATAGATTCATTGTAGTTGTGTGTTGTAATTCTTTAGATGACTTTGTATGTTTTAAATTGATATACTTGAGCTCTATTGTTGTTTTGCAGGAGAAATCCAGAGAGAAAAGAAGTAGAAAGGAGAAGAGGGACAAAGAGAAGAAAGACAGTACAGAAAAAAGGAAGAAAGGTAGAACTGAGGGAAAACACAAGGAAAAGAAAGACAGAAAGGAAAAATACAAAGAAAAGAACGAAAAGCACAGGGACAAGAGAAATGATAAGGAGGAAAGGGACAATGATAAAGAGAAAAGCAGCATTTCAGTGGAGAAGAAAATTTGTTGTCAATCTGACGGTTATAATGGAGAGAAGCTTCAGCAGAAAGAGGAGTGGGGTAAAGATAGCAGAAGATCAAGTGAAAAGAAACCTTCTGTGCATGTTTACAGTTCTAATGGAGAGAAGGCTATTCGAAACAGCTTTCTGGCTGAAGAGACTGAGGATTCCAAATTTGTGCAGGAGCTGGGCAGGAGGATTAGAAATGAAGAAAATGGAACAGGGAGGACAGATTGGAAAAAGGACGAAGGGATGGACAGATTTGCAGTCACGGAGACTGGAATGCTGTCTGAAGGGAAGGAAAAGAACAAGGATAAGAAAGTTGTTAATAGAAAGATGGATAGGCAAGGAATCAAGGCTGAAGTTAGATTTTGTAGAAATGCAATGGTCCAGAACCTCGTCGGAATTGTCCAAAATAAAGTTGAAGAAATGCCTAGACCAGTGGAGAAGAACGTTGAGAGAAAGATGGAAAGGAAAGAGAAATCTAAAGAAAGAGAAGGTGTTGTTAAAAGAGGGGACAAGCGTATGGATAAAGGTAGGGAGAAAAAAAGCCACAGTATGGGTAATTACCGGGAAAAAGAGAAGAAAAAGGCGGAGGATACGAAAGAGAAAAGTGAAAATAAGAAATCAGAGCAGAATAAATTTAAAGATGTTATCAAGAATGACCTTATTGGTGTTTCACATAATAATGCCTCACATTTGCCCAAGGATTGCTACAAGAATGCTTTTAACAAGGAAAGTCTCAAGAGAAGAAAAGATTTTGAGACAAATGGTTTTCTGCATGGTGAGTTCTTTCAAGTAATCAACCATATGATAGTTTCTATTGCTTTTTATTAGTGTTTGAAACTCTACGGCCTTTTTGTTCCCCAACCTTGTGTGGTCCTAGGAGAAGTTCTTTGTCATTCAGTGTCTGATCCCTATCAATAATTCAGTGTCTGATCCACCTTTCTCTTACAGCCTTTGTTTGGTATCTTAGATCTCAGAAATTGTTCTTTTGAATTGTAGCAATTGACTTTCTGTATATCCTGCTATGAACTTCGATGACTTTTTTCGTTGTTCTTTTGAATTGTAGCAATTGACTTGCTGCATATCCTGCTATGAACTTCAATGAATTTTTTCGTTGTTCTTTTGAATTGTAGCAATTGACTTGCTGCATATCCTGCCATGAACTTCAATGACTTTTTTCAAGAACGTTCAATTCTAATCTCCTTTATATTGGCTGATTAGTGTTATGTTTTATTTGAATTGACTCAGACAGTGAAGTCAGGCCTACTAAATTGCCAAGGCCAACTTTACATCCGTTCATAGAGAATGGAAGGAAATTGGAAAGTTGCCAAAGTCTTGCATCCTATACTTCTGATAGGCAGGGGGCTGCAAATAATCATAAGGTGGATAACAAGGAGATCAAGGTGAATGGTGTTATTGAAGCCAAGCCATTGTTTGTCTCTATACCAAAGCCTTTGTCCGCTAATACGCTTGCTGATCAAATTGCTGAAAGAACAAGTAAACCTCCCCATCCTGATACCAAGTATTTGAGCCATGTATTCTCAGTTCCCAATTTGGAGTGGTCTGATTTTGATGACCAGGAGTGGTTGTTTAGCAGCAAATATCCTCGGTCAAAGAAACCCGAGGTGGTTTCTGTCAGTATCAAGAAGGAGCAGCAGGTATGGGCAGAAGCTCTGCAGATAGAATCAGCTGATGTTTGTGCTCTGCCGTTTGTCATTCCTCAGTGATTAGTAATTAAATCATCCGATCTTATGCCCTGACCTCTCTGAGGGACAAAGTGTAGTTCAATACATGGCAGCATTTGGTTCTTGAGAAGAATTTTTGGGTTTTCTAGCCACATTCTTACAGTCCTCTGATGCACTATGCATGTGATCGATTGCCCTTGTTCTGAAGTAACTTCACCTACAATTGGACTCTGTCACACACCATTGCTTTTTGGATCAATGCAGCGCTACAATTAGAGGACAGATTTTTGCCTCTGGCACAACGAATTTATTCAAAATTGGAGAATTTCCACTAGGACCCAGATGAAATTGAGGAGTCTTTCGAGAAGAAGATGCATGAGCCTGTGCAATTTTATTTTATTTGCTTAAAGCTGAGATGCTCTTTCTAATTTAGAGTGTAAAAAGTTATTGGCTGTGGTTTTTACAGCTCCACTAGAGTTTTGATTTGTAACATAGAACACTTACATACAAGAAATGTAATATAAAGGGAAAATAGATGGGGATAGTTTCATTCATTTGACTAACATGAGGTAATTATTGATGCCGAAAAGAAGTTTTATTCAAACATCCCAATCAAACATCAATTGGGTGTTGATAGTTGATGATATAATAGCCTGAACTGGCTTGATTTTTTCCTATTTTACTCATGGAAACTCGAGATGGACGGAAAATTTGTTGATATTCATAGTGGACGTAATTAAAGATCAAGATTTCATTTCTGTGCATCTCTTTCATTAGTTCGAAAATAAAAAAGTTGAGCCAGACAAAACAAAACATTGTTCATAGCTTCTAATTTTCTTATTTGTTTTTGACATTAGTTTTTTTTTTATATCACGTTTGCTTTTGAGTGTACTCTCCATTAATGGACCCATTTTCTGGTTGATTATATTTTTAGAGAGGGATTGTTAGCCATAGGCAGGGTTTTCAGCTTTTGGGGAGGGGGCGGGGGAGAGGGTTGGTTGTACCACTGGTTGGGTCTGGTAGGGGAAGAAGAAAACTGACCAGTAGTACTTTTGTCATTTCAACAAAAAAGAGATCATGTGAGTGTCACGTTACTAATTTTCATCACTTTTGACAGTTAAAAAATAACGATCAGAGTTAATTGAATTTTTTTTAAAATAAAAGGTCTAATTTGTTGAAATTAAAACTTAGAGTTCAATTGTAACACCACCCAAAGTTGGAGGAGAAAAATTGTTATTAACCCATAATAATATAAAAAAAATTACCAATAAGTATTACTTTTTCCTACAAATATCTATTAAGTCTATTATTTTTATTTTATATCAATGAATTCTTAGTTTTAATGTTTTATTTAAATAAAGTCCAAATGCCTTTATATTCCCATTTTACCCTTAATTTTTACTTATCAAAACCCTTTCATTCTTTCTAGTATGTCACAACTCCAACATCACACTCTTAGAAATTTCTATTTGTTCACTTGCTCAACAATGCAAACTTGTTTTTTTTTCTTTTGTAGAGATTATGGATTGGAATATTTTTTGCCCTTTTATTCTCACTTTTTGCTCGTTGAAAAATTGCTAAATCTAAGAAATATACTATTGTTGTGTATCAACTCTTATTTAACTCAATTTTATGTTTTTTTTAAAGTGGATCAGTTGTCATCCATTTTTTATGTGAGTTAATCTACTTATTTTTTCTCTAGAAATAATGTTTAGTTTTTATTGAAATTAATGTTACATATACATGGATGCTCAATTTTTTTTGTAGGTAATAATATTCACTTCAATTGCGATTCTAAAAATACAAAATACTCGAGTTCCCATCGTGAAACTCTACTCCATCGAAAATGCATAGGGTTTAAACTCATCTGTTGTATCTCATTAGTAATTGAATTTTTTTTATAAAACTAGCTAATTGACATACATAATCTAAAACACAAGAAGTCTAAATTCGTACGAATATAAGAAGACTAATGTTATATCTTTAATACTTTAGGTGTCAATATTTGTCAGGAGAATAATAAAATCGGAATAAAATATAGTATTTATAAAATTTAGGACTTCATTCAAATAAATTATTAACAATAAGACTTCATTGATATAAAATAAAAATGATAAAGACTTAATCCATGTTTATGGGAAAAAAAAAAGTAACACTTATCAGTAATTTTCCCTAATAAAAACTACGAAATTTAGGGATCCAGAAAGGCGAAAGTGAAATACTACTACTTTTAACATTATTTCATTGGGGGCACATCAAATATTCATACATAGAAGCTTCAATTCCAGATCTGTAATAGACTTCCTTAATGTTTCAAAGGCACCCAAAGCTAGAACTTAAAAATCAATGGCAATGATAATTGGGGTGTGTAGAAGCACATATCTTCATTGCAGGTAAGCTAATCCAGTCATAATTATCACTCACCAGTTCACACCACCACCATCTGCATCCCGGGATTGGTAAAAATCATTTGCCCTCGCAACATTTACATCCTCGAATTCATTGTCATCTGAAGCAAGAAAAGGTGTTATGGACCACCCAATTTCAAAACGCTAATCCTCAAAATATGCACAAGCAAGCACTCAAAATAAAACTATATTTCCACACAGAAACACTTTACTTGAAAAATTCCTGAGGTCTAAAGCGCATGAAAAATGGAACAGGGGAAAAAAACAGTACTGCAAAGCCATGAACAGGAACTTTTAAGGGCTGGTCACACCTCATGCATTAAGATTCTCAAAATGGCATTAACCTTCTCTTCAGAAACCACTTTTTTTTTTTGGTACATTGGAAAATTGAAAGGAGCTATTACAGCTCCCTCACAAAAAAAAAAAAAAAAATACTAGCTAAATCTGCGTCAAGCAGCCTCTTTGTAAAACCTGGGTAACTTTGAATTTTTATGAAAAATATCAAAACAATAATTTGTTACTTTGGTACAGGTTAAAAACTCGAATTTTTTTAGAGCTCAGATGACGAAACGGACCTCACCGTTGAATTTGTCTCGCAAAATCTAGTTACCCTGTCAATTTTCATTGAATTCTGAGATAATTAATTTTTTTTTGTTTTACGAGCGACCGGGTGTCAGGTGACATCAAAATCGAACTCGAGACTTAAATTTCAAAAAGTGGATAATAATTTAAAAGAAGTTTATATAAAAATATTTTAAACTTAAATCAGGATGAAATTTAATAATTTTGGGACAAAATCGGACTCAGGAATTAGGAACATGTGGCGCGATGTGGACCAAACATTTAAAGGGTATAAATATGAGAGAAAATTTGATTTTCTCCCCATTTTCAACTACGTCTTCATGTTGGAGAGAGAAGAGAGGGAAAAAGAGAGATTTCTAAACTTCTCCCTATGATCTATGTCTTCCCACCACTCGAATCAACACTAGCTAAGAACAAAAGTCGATCTCCTCATCGTGAGCTACGCGACCATACCAAAGAGGATGAATTTCACCGAAATTTCAAAAATGAGATTTTGGGAAAAACTTAAATTAGAGCTTGTTTCGGATTCTTGAAGCTTCCTACGGTTATTTTACACTTTAAGATGTAAGGTTTTCATCTTAATTAGGTTTATTTTCAACCTAAAATGATTATATGAGATGGAAAAGTTGTTAAATACATTTAACACTTGCCTATTGTTGTAAATTTATGAAATGGGTATTAGAAATAGGTAAAAATTAATTATCTTGAATTGGGTATGTAGAAATTACTTAATGTGATTTCTTGAGACTTGTGATGAAATTGAGCATTTTATATGATTACATGATTTAGTGCCTTGAAAATGTTTGATTTAAATGTCTATGTAAAATTAACTGTGCTTTGCATAGATTATAATATAACATGTTTGGGAAATAGTTGTTGAATGTAAATGTTGATATATGCTAGTTGATATGTTAATATTATGAGTATTTATAGAAATTATATGTTTAGGATATAATTACTCATGGTATATGTTGACATGTGGTTGAATTGGTCCATATGGCATTCATAGCATATTGGACATGAGATTGAGATTGCAATTGTACACTACATTGCATATGCACGGAGACATTAAATTCATGGGCATTATGCATGAATGTGGGTGTGTTGTATAATTGTTATCAAACACCACACTTGGTGGATGATGGATGGGTCCAGGAAGGTTAAATCAAAGATCCGGTTGAGTCGAACGGTTTGCATTGAAAATTGGGTCAAGGTTAGCAAGAAAGGTTAGACTATCTCTCGGGTGCAAGACCTAGTTACTTAGGATACGCACTCCCTTGATTTAATCTATATAGTGTGTCGGTGCACGTAGAACCGTTGAGAGAAATCCATGAATTCCGTGTAGGTTGGGTGCCTATTGATGTAAGTCTATAAATACCCACCCTAAAAAAGACACGGAGATTTTAAATGATCATTGGATGTGTAACATCAATAGCGGGGGCTTGGAATGCTCGGAATTGAACGCATGGCATATGCATGTATTGAGGGAGTCGGTGAAAGCTCGGGTTGGTGTGCATAAGTGAGTCTCACTTCATTTCATGGTATGTCATGGTGATTCCTATCAATGAATTGCACGTTCTGATTGAAATGTTTGTTGTTTGTTGTATTGTGCATGTGAACATTTCATATGCATCTAGGGCGGGAAGTAGACTCTTTAGGAGATACCCTATTGAACGTGACTCACCCTTTATGGAAAAATATTTCAAGTACGGAGTTTATACCGGTGGAAGGCTCTCATTCAGGCCCTCAATGGAGTAGAAAAGTTGACTTGTGATTTTTAAACTATATTTTGTAAAACTTTGATGTAATTCGATTTTGGGCATGTAATCATATGAAAATGATTGTAATGGAACTTGTATGAACCATGTGTTATGTAAAACTTCATGTTATTGGAGTTTGGGTTGATGTTGCACATGGTTGGAATGGATTGGAATCGAAAACGGATGAAACGGGAAAAACTGGGCACACCTACCTGTAGGAAGTTGAGTTCTTCTACCGGTAGATGTGGTCCAGTAGCCGATAAAGTTTTTTCAATAGGGTTCTCCTACCGGTATAACGTCACTGTTCCTACCGATAGAAGAATTTCAATAGATTGTTTCTACCGGTAGAGCATGGACAACTTATACCGGTAAGTTTTCTCAGATTTTCTGAAAACAAGAGGCTAGTACACAACTTCTACCAGTAGGTTTTCTACAAACTTCAAATTTTTGAAATGTTTTACCAAACTCTTGGGTAGTGATTCCTTGTGCTCAAAGGATTATATGTGATATGAATGACTATGAATTAAGATATAAAGGACCATTGATTGATAAATAATAAAGTATGTAAATGAATTATAATCCCGGTTAAGGGGATGCTATTGACGTAATGTCGGATTGTGCGACAATCACGGGTACTTTCGCGGATTGATGGATAATCAACGGATTGACAAAGGACCTCCTATTTTAGGGGTGTCACACTCTGAACTTTGGTTGGGGCCTTGTGAAGTTTGAAAATCTTTGTGATTGTTGTTCCCCAAGATTGGCTAGAGCATTTTGACAAACTCTCTACCATCCCATGACAACCAGCATGTAGAACGTTTATAACTCCCAACCCCATCATCCAAAAGGAACACTGCTTTCAGTATTAACTCAAGCTTGTGATTGCAACAAGGTGCAAAGTGCAGCACAATGCCTAATCTCAAGACAATATGTAATAGATAATTGTTGTGCATATATGTTTCTGACTGTGCAAATGCATTGAACATATCAAAAAACATAACCAATTAATTATTAATACCAGAAACCATTTACACCCTACAGGGCGTAATTTTCACAAACCACGTTACTGAAACATGGTGCATTTTCATTTAAATTCACTAAAGGAATCCAAGAAACTTTCTCTTATTTCTTTTCTGTGATATGGCATAATGATTGGTCAATTAACTATTCCAATGCAAGGCAAAGTTTATGCTTTTATACTGCATAATGCTCAATGCACTGACGTAGGATAATGAGTGCAGAGGAACACCATCTAACTATTATGATATGTAAGGTGTAACACATTGAATGGAAACAATTACCATCGCCGATATAACAATATGTGCTGCAACTTGGTTCTATATGGCAAGAAAATCTAGTCTATACTTTATTCGTATAGATTATATTAGAGGCTCACGACTAAAACTAAACCCGTATGGTCTCCATATATTTCTTTTGCCTCCCTGCAGTACTGACCCCCGAGTCCAATACCATATAGGATTCTCTTTTTGGTGACAAGAGAAGAGTATGAAATTACACAGCTGTTGCCACTTATAGAAAACAAGCAATAGCAAATTGTATCAGGATGAAAATGCATTCAATCTTGCAAGGCAATACGTGACTTGGTAAATGGTATTTCTATTCCACAATCAAGAGCCACATCATAGAGATGGCTGAGGATTGTCCAGCATATTCTGATCTTCATATGTCAAGAAAGCAGGCAATGGAAATGTGAACATACCTACGGCAAGGAGTAAACATTTATAAACCAACTCTTCCACCAGGAAAAATCCAAGTTATGATGTAGAAATCAGTTCATTTAAGCATGGCCACAGCATTGAGCTGTAGCAGAACACATATGGCTAGATGGTAGGAGTTACATGGTAAAGAAGGTGGAGGTGGCCTTGGCCTTGGCAGGCTATGGTGGTATAAGTGTAAGTACCTAGATGATAGATACGTTGTGGTGGTAAAGTTTTACTAGTTGTGGTGACAGCAATCACACAGTACATAGCAGCAATTTAGCGATGAAGGCATGAACATGAAAGTGGTGGCATTGAGTATTCAGTATTCAAAATCTTTGAATTTCTAAATATAGGACTAAACGATACGATTTCTAATCTTAAAATTTACAAATAGCTATGTCATATGTGGCATATTCTGCATCCACTTCAAGTGTGTGATGCCTAGGGATTTCAAGAGTCCCTTCTTCGTCTCCTATTTCCATTGAAAGCCTCCAACCAAATCAAGATAACTACCTTTTCTTTGCGCTGAAATCCTATTTCAACAAGCTTAACTGATTCTTCAAACCATTTGTTTGAATCACACCAAAAAGAGCCAAAAATTCTCCTTATATTAAAGGCAAAGACTCAAAGCCTGCCATTCATAAGACTGAGCCTGGCATGCCCTTTTTCGAGGATTAGGAATATAAAATCCTAGTAACATAGTACAGATTCCAGATAAGCCCCAGATAGTCAAAATCCATGCCCTTCAATATCACCCAAAACTACAGGACCTTATGATGACTATTTTTAATTTATCTAAAAAGGTTCTTTATTTCAGTCATCCAACTTTCTCACACCTAGCTGTTGAACTACAAAAAAATAGTTAAGACGTAGAATCGTTTCGGTAGAACGACATTCATCTTGTAATCATCAGTCAAGTAAGTAGACTACAACATCAGAACCATGAGATAAAGAAATGTCCACTAATAAGGAAAGATAAATTGTGCATCAAACCACAGGAAAAACAATGTAGATAAGAAACAAACCTTTTCTGAAAGTCAATGCCACAACAGCATCATTTTCAACCTGAAACATTATCCCAGATGTATTAAACACTTCAAAATGCCAACAAGGTTCAGGTCTCAAGAAATATAACAATAATTGGCAGGAATTTTAACATTGACCAATTCACATTTTTCTTGAAAGTGGATTGATACCTTCTGCTCCGCCACTGTCTTTGAATCATCCAACACTTCCCCAGTTTCTAACAGAATCAAACGCTGATCGTTCACCGGTTGATCAATGAGAGCATGCAACTTCTCCTTGATTTGTAGAATTGTCTCAGTTGGATCGCACTGCAGAAAATAGGTTGTCTTACAACGCTTGACGCGAATATACATAACCTGCACCAAAGTCGCGAAATACTTTCAAATACAATATAGAATAATGGCTAGAGTGAATCACTACAGGAAAATGACTGGAGCAACTATGAGTAACACTGATATATCCTGGACAATTGGGACAAAATTGCTGCTTCATATATATAACCACAATTAATGTGACTAATAATTGTCATACATATTCAAATGCAACAATGCCAACAAAGAGTCACTAGGCTGTCTGTATCATTTGATATATGTATGAATAATTTGTCCAAAATCCAAAACATCTTTAATGGTACAAAATATAATAGCTATAAAAACTAAGATCATCATCATCCCAGCCCATTTATACCAAAATTTAGAGTCCACTCATACTTTAACCGCTAAAAATATAAGCTTTATGTACATCAACTAACGTCTGAGTCACGATCTAAAAATCTAAAGCATTATGTTCCTCATCCAATCACAATGTTTTAAGCTAAACCCAGATGCTAAAACCTCATTAATATTGCAGAGATGACTGTAGGCATATCATGGCTACATGTAATAGGGAAAGAGAGAAACTTCATCCAACTTGTTGACTAACATTACACAAAGCAACAAAGTTTTACCTAATCTTTTCGTCCGTAACGCAATTCCACAAATTAACTCAAAATTATTCCCACATGAAGAGCTAAGTGCAGCAGCCTGGTGCAGTGACAAAAGTTTGGGTTAACACCCATGAGATTGTCGGTTAAATATGAGGACAGAGGACGACCATTGTGCACAAATAATCCTAACAAAAAGTATGGCTCTTAATAGAGCACAATGGATGTAGCCGACTCCCAACATTTTTGGGGTCGGCTTTATTGTGTTGAGTTGAGAATATATGTACCCAGTCCTCCCTCCCAACACCCTCCATAAATGGAGACCAAAATGGGTAATAGCCCTCCAAAGCTAAGTCTAATAGTAAGCAACCTTGCTTCAACAAATGCTCTTTTTTCTCCAAATTATAATAAACACTAGCACATCATCAATTTCTTGTCTAAGATGAATATTAAGCAATTCTTCTACAACAGTCTACTCAATCTAGCTGCTTTCATTTTCTCAACTTTTTTTCCTCTTTATTAAAGTATACCAACAGACCCTAGCATTTCAGTAGTATCTAAAAATACAGACGTTTTAGCATTGTTAATATCCAGAAAAGGTCACCGAATGTTCAACATTCATGGGGAAAAAGAACAAAAAAGAAAAAAAAGCAAAGAATAACCATTAAAATTCAAACATTAGACTGCACTAGAAAAAAAAAGTTCCAAACAACACCTATAAGAATGTAAAAACTAACGGGGAAAAAGAACAAAAAAAGAAAAGATAACTAAAACAATAAATCGCACAAGAAAAATCCAGTAATGCCCATAAGGAAGGATAAATCAATTAAAGTCAGTTGTTAAATTTCAGCAAATTTCAATAATTAAATAATGCTAACCATTTGATCAGGACTTCTGGGAAGCGACGGCTGAGACATGAAGTTCGGCGGCTGTGGCGGTGGTGGTAACCACGGAAGTCTTGATCGTTTTCTCTCTTCCTCTCTCTCTCTTTTCTATATTCGATTTGGTCGAGGAAAAGCGTATCTCGGTCAGTCAAAAACAGAAGTAAGCTCTGTTTGGCCGACAGCAAACAGCGATCCGCAAATGTGGCGTTCGATAACCCAATTCGGCCCTTAAAAGACATTTCACACTTTTTTTTTAATTAAGTGCATTTTAGGACTTTTCATATTTTTGCATGGAAATGTGTCTCGATTCCCATTTTGCACCTTAAAATATTATTTTTTTAATATTATATCCTGAATAATAGATTAGTTCCAATGTGATCTTCAAATTGACATCGCTTTAGATTTCATTAAAAATTGATGCATGTCACCCATGTGTGTTGTTATTGAGAAAAAATATAAATTTATAATTCATATTATTGGGTGGCATATATATCAATTTTTAACGAAATTTAAAATAGATGTTAATTTGAGGGCCACATTGAAACTAATTTATGACATGCAACATGTAATGTTAAAAAAATAATATTTCGGAGTATAAAGTGAAAACTAAGACATCTTTCAGGTAGCAAAGTGCAAAAAATTCAAATTTTTATCACTTAAAAAATTTTATTATACTGTTCAATATGTTCACGGATAATATTACTACTTCCATCGAATCGAGTGGTTACTATGAGTAGTTCTTAATTGTAATTATTTTTTGAAAAAAAAAAAAAATTATACCTACAATAGAAGGACTAATCAGTTATTTCTTTCATCGCCCCCAACATGCTAATATTGGCACTAATGGTACGTAAATGTAACTTGTTGTTCAAACAACTATTCAAAGTTCCTAGAGCTCCTAGAAAGGCTTATTGTTTCTTAAAAATAGACTAATATATTAAGTATTTGACCACCTTCTTACCACTTAATATTGATTTACTAGTAAATAAGTATTTTATGAACTTTTAATGAGAGACTAATTTCCCCTCAAATATTTTATTGTAATCCATCTCACTACACAAACTTTCACCTGCAACTACTACCACCTTCCCTTTACAACCATCGAACCACCACCGCTACCGTTACAATCATCTTTAATGTCGTTTATTGTCACCCCTGCCACCGCCACAACCGTCGCCGTTGTTACCACTATCATCAATTCCTTAACCATAATCATTGTCACTAGGGTTGTTAAGTGATCTGAGGTGACTCGAGCTTGGATGAGATTGGGTTTGCTCGTTTTATAAGATGAGTCAAATCTGATCAATTTTTTAAGTTCGTTTTATATTTCAACCAAGTTTAAACATGCTTTGAAAAATTTGAGCCGAGCCTGAGCATACCAAAGGTCAAAAGGCCCAACTCAATTAATACTCCCAACTATTGCCACCACTCCAGCCCATCACCACCACTTCCAACACACTATATTTGCCACCCATACTACCATTGTCACACTGTTGCCACCACCCTACCACACCATCGCCACCACCTTATCTATCACCACCACCATTACCACAACCTCCTCCACCCACCTAGCCGTGACCGCCACACCATCATACACCAACACCAACTCCATGTATACCACTCCACAACTACCATTACCACCATCTTTGCCTACTGTTACCATCGCCTCCATCCACCTGACCACCACCAACATCAAACGCCGTGGTGGTGTGTGTGGTGTTGGGAGAAGCCAAAAAAAAAAAGAGTAAGGAAATGGTTCTTTGTTTGAATTTTAATATCTACTCATTGCATTAATAGAAATAAAAAAATAAAAATAACATTGAAACCTACTTGAGTTGTGATTTTTAAGAATTTGATTTAGGATTATGAATTTAGTAAAAGAAAACAAACCATTTTTCTAGAATATTCAATAAAATTATTGATTCAGCATGATCTATACGGGAGGTAGTTTATGCTATTATTTATTATTGAAAGATAATTTATTACATATAATAATTATAGCGGTGACTTAAAAAAATAAAAATAGATGGAATAAGTGGAGCCCCCTCTTTGGAATCAAATTTCTTGATTTATTTTTTACAATATATTATGTTTATAATATAAAACATTACTATTTGCACACCCGATAAAAATGCAAAATCATGTCGTTAATAAAAAAATGATATAAACTTAAATTACAAATAAATGCATATCACTAAGCAACTCTATCATTATTTTCGACGTACTTAATTCGATATATGAACATTATATTTTTAAAAAAAGGCCACGTTATTATTTTGTCATTTATTCAAAAAAAAAGGTCAATGCTAATAGTTCAAGTTTGTGATATTTCACTTTAATTTATTAAGTATTTTTGTACCTTGGTCTTGACTTAATTTTATATTTTGATGTCATACAAAATCACAATTGGTTATTTGAAACTACCATCCTTTTGGTACGAAACAAAATGGAAAGCAAAAAATTTATATATGTAAAAGAATGAAAAATGAGAGATGGATAAAAGATTATTTGTGTTAAGGGAAAAAGTGGACAGTCTTCCAATCAATTAAAATTTGGGGTTAGAGGTTTGAGTTTTGAAGTTCACATTGGAGTTCGGTGGTTTATCACTAATACTAACCTGGCTTAGGTTTGTTCTCGAGAAATGTAACAGGCACGGTCAGGGACCTTATAATCCCACCAGTGAGAGTCTATCGGAGTGGTCTCTGGGCACTCTCTTTTACCCCCACCCCTTTATATATAGCCAAAAAAAATTTGGGCAAAAAAGTGATAGAAAAAATAACTTTGTTGAAATGTAAGTTATTTACCTTTATACTCTTAATTAGTACAATAGCATCCACACATACTAATACACCAAATACACACACAAGAGAGACCCAAGAATTTACACCAAGCAGGCTAAATCTTATGTTCACAAACTTGGGTTAACACCACGATAATATATCCTATTTCTAATCCATACAAACATATTGAACAAAGAAATATATTCAATTTAAAAATAAAATAACCACTAGAAATATAAAATAAACAAAGGAAATAGTTCTTGAATAATATTCACTTAGATTGTTTATTAAAGTAGTACTCCACGTTCTTGTCTGTCACGAAATTCATCTATGATTGAATCTGTACTAAATTTTTTATCAATTTCTCTTTCTATGTACACAATCAAAGAGTCTGTAAAAAAATTCATCCTCCATTACCTAATGTCACTGGGAAATTGTGTGGAGTTTGGAAAGATTATAATATTTTATTCTATTACTAAAATTTTTTATTACTAAATTCAGGTGGGGAACTCTTTCCACTATAGAACTTCTGGAACCAATTTTATATATATATATACTACTAATAAAAGTGGTTTAAGTGAAAAAATTTTGATTTCTTTATTTATCCTTCAATAATTCTATAATATCTACTTTATCATTTTTAAAACGGCTTAAGAGAAAAACTTTTAATTTTCTTATTTATCCTTCAAAATTTTATATTGTCTATTTTATCCTTTTTTGATGAATTTTTTATTTTTTTATTAGTTGCATTAATTCCACTAATAAATTAATTATTGACTTTTGATTATCTTCTTTCCAAATAATACAAACTCGGTCCAAATTCAATTTGAACAATATGATCTGAATCTAATTTAATTCTCCAACGAATTTTATTTTTACAGTGCATATATGAATCTGTCAAAATAGATATTTGTTATAATCAGAATAAGTTGATTAGAGACTATTTTAGCACACGAATTTCTCCTCAATTTTATTAAATAGTCACCAAATTATATCATATATTTGTTGGTACATAACGCAAATTCAAATTCTCTAAAAAATAAGTATTTGAATAGATCTAATATCTATATACTACTTTCGAATATCAATGCTTGTGAAAAAAATTTAATTGATAATCCTTAAAAAGATAAAAAAAAAAAAAAGACAATAATAAACTATTGTAATATTTTTTTATTGGCCCAAGAAATCAGTAGTCATCTAACTATTAATCACTTTCTGAAGTTAAATATTACAATTTTTAAATTCAATGCAATTCAGTTCATACAACCCATAATACGAGAAAAATCTTAAGTGTAACAATTATTCCATGTCGGTAGTGTCACTTTGCATAACCGTCCACCAACAAGAGAACAAACAGACAAGTGAGTCCCATAAAATTCAATAACCATCATGTAATATATAACCATATCCATATAAAGAAAATTGATCCAATTTATCTATTTTTTTGGGATGCAACGCACGCGTGTACCAACTAGTTATCATAAAATATCAATAAAAGTGAAAAAAAAAATTTGACTATAATAACTTTAATACAACTACTAATGTGTATACTACCCCTTTTTCATTGTATATATAAATCTTTAAATTTCTTGATTCTTCATATTCATACTTGAATAACAGTTGTGTATATTTGTTAACATAAAAAATGGGTGCACTGGTTGGTTTGAGCTATAGCTTGTAGCAGTGGAAAATGATAGATTTCCTCCTGGTACATTTATTCAAGTTGAATGCACTAGGGACTAAATACTCAATGTGCATTGAATTTATCATATGCTAAAACTTGAAAATGGTCATTTCATGTTTTCATATTCACATTATACACAAAACCAGAAACTCATATACATTTAAACCCTACAAGTACCTAGATTAAGTATTCAACTTGCAAATATCAGTTGGAACTTCGGTCGTTTCATATTCTCATCTCTTTGTCTAATTGATTCTATCTTAAAAATCCTTGTGGTCTAATATTTAATAGACTTCTACCCTCTCTCTTCCTCCCTCACCGTGTGCTAAACTGAAAAGGCTGCGTTAATAGGTACTGGTTTTCTTTTCCTTGATTTGTTTTCTTCAAGGAATTGGTTATTTTTTGTTCTACTTGTTATATTTTCTTATTGTTTATGTTTATTTAATTGAGTGACATCCTATTTCTCTAATTTCTCTGCTTGTCTCATGTTTTATTTCTTGACTTTGCTAATAGTTTATATTTTATTTAATCACTGAAGACTGCTAATATTTTGAGTATAAGACTGTTTTATAATGTGTGACTTTATGAAAAAAGATGTTAACTAAGACAAGAAATCAAATATCATTTGCCCACAGAGTGCTTCTGATCAATTTCATCCAACATGAGTAGTTATATGCATTTGGATTTGTGTTTCTCTCTATCCCGTATGAGTTATATCAGTTCTTCGACACAAGCAAACTTCCAACTAAACTAGAATTTTCACCCAATTAGGGTGACCTAATCAACTATGTTTTTTTATATTGATTTTTTAATCATAGGATATATGATTCAAAAAATTTTGAATTTGAAAACTTTAACATTTATACTCATGCAATTTTCTAGCAAATTTGAGCTAGCTATCAAGGGACAAGAAGATTCTATGATGCTATTATTGGTCTAAATAAATTTGTGTTACACATTTCTTAGCTTGAAAATTTTACCATGAGGCAAGAGAAGTGACAAAACTTTTAAAACTCAAGTAGTTTATTAGTTCGTTAGCTTCTTTATAGTGTTTATTTATGAATACAAACCTTGTGTTTGTTATATTAGCTTGTAATCACAATTGAAAATAGTTGTTGTGCACCAATTATACTTGTCATTGCATTTACAAAACCTTAATTTTCTTATAACAACTTTGTTGAGAATTTTTCAGCTTATTATTTTTCTACAATTAACCTACGTATAAAAAAACCTACTAGAAGTTTTCTACCGATAGGTTTTTGACGTTCTACTGATAAGTTTTTCCCAAAAGTGCCAGACACCTTTCCACATGAATCCACCTACTCTGGGGGCCCACCTCTTATCATCTCACACATGCCCTGACATCTTTGACACACCATAATATCTCTTACACCCTAAAGTATGATTTTGGAAGAGAGAGCATGGGAGAGATATGAGAGAGAAGAAGGGCAGTTGGTGAAGCATGGGAGGTGCATGCTTGGCTTGTCCTTGCTTGTTGAAGTGTCTAACCCCTTTCCACTCATTGGAAGTCAGTTCTCACAGACCATGGAAGGGGGTATGGATGAATTTTGACCAAGCTTTACACCATTATTCAGCTACACACATGCTTTTAGAAAGAGAAATTCCAAGGAAAAAGATGAAGTTGAGAGACCGAAAGTTGGGTTTTTGCATTTCCTTCACTATTTTCATTGTAGCAAGTTTTAGATTACTTGTAATCCTTCTCTCTTTCACTTAAAACTCATTTATTTCAAGTTGTAATCAAGTTTATCTTAATGTTCTTGTATTTCCATTTCTACCTTTGGGTTTTCTCTTCAAGCTTTGTTCTCAATGTGGAGAGATGCACTCAAACCATTGATTAGGAATATTGTTTCACCCTTCATGTATTGATTTGAAAATATTGAACAAAAGGAAGCCAAGAGACATAGACGTAGATATTAGATACTCAACTCCCACATTCTTATCTTGTTTCGATAGAGTCAAATATTAATATATCCATAACGCAATTGCTCCATCAACTTATATGCGAAATCTATAGGATAACCATTGTTTGGTGTTTAGTTCAGTTGACAAAAATCTACTTATGGTTGTTGTATGTTTAGATAGAATTATAAATCTACTTGACGAAAAACTTTAAGTCAATAAATATAGTATTACAGTATTTAGAAAAAAAAAATAGCCCATGAATCATTTGAGGAACAAAATTAGTACCTTGGGTAATCATTTATATGTGATGATGGTTTTTGTTTGATTAATGAAAATTTGAATTATAAGACAATATTAATCTATTAATCTAAATTAATCATCTAGCATCCATAAACATATGAGATAAAATAAGTTGCAATAAAGCTAGATGATTTAGGGTTATCTTTGTAATGTTAAAATAAATAGTGAATAGTGCACATTTTATTTGTCTTGTGGATAATAACTTGCTATGAAGTGAAACACACATCATTGGGTACTATTCTCCATGTGAATAGTTTAAGGTCATAACAATAAAGATTAGTTTTGTTGACAACAAATTATAATTAAATAAATGTGCCTATATGTTTTGGTCATGTACTCTTTGTTGGTTTATGGAGAAACAGTGAACTATCTAAAATTATTATTTTTAGATCAATATTTAGCAATGTAAAATGTCATATTGATACCAAAACAAATTTTGCAACCACTATCTTAATCATGACAAAAGAGATAAAAAATTTCTCTATAAAACTTTTGATGAAGACCCATAAGAACACATGGAAAATATTGAGGGTTTATATGATTAAGTAACACTTATATTGACAATTTTCATTCTCAAAATGATTCGTGTACAACATACGTGTGCATCAACTAGTCACTACAAGAAATAAGCTTGTTAGTGGTGAAAGTATTAGTGACGAAACTTATATCGTCACTAAAACCTAATGTTTAGTGGCGAAAATAAATAATGGACACTAACCCAAAATATTTAGTGGCAAGTTAAAAAAATTATCACTTATTTCATAAAATAGAGTGTTACTACCGACAACATTAGTTTTGTCACTAAAATTTGAGGCAAGAGAAATTTGGCGCCAAAAAAATGGAGAGAATAACTTTAGTCTCAATTAATTTAATATTGTCACTAAATAATTAATCAAATGATAATTCTTTTGTCACGACTTGTCCATTAGTCACTATTTTTATGAACTAAGGTGGTATTAGTGATAGAATTTAATTGTTGCTAACAATCTGATCACTAATTTGGGGGCGGGAATTTTTTGGCTCAAAAAATATGTTGGAGGGAAGAATTTAAGTGACAATTATTTTAATGTCGTCGATAAATAAATAATCTATGCTCAACTATTTAGTGATGACTTAGCCATGAGTCACTATTTGGTTGAACCAAGATGCTATTAGTGATGAATTCGAACTTGTCTTTGGTGCTAAAATGTGTTGGAGGGAAGTATTTTACCAACAAGTTTTTAACGTCGTCACTAAATAATCAATCAAACACCAATTATTTAGTGGCAATCTAATGACACATCACTTTTTGACTGATTTTTATGAACTATGAGGTATTAGTGACAAATTTAAGTTTGATTCCGTAACATGTAATTTATTTCTCATCATTCAATCAATTTTATGGATTGCTAGTGTTGTTTCTCTTTTATATTTTTATGCTTCTTCAACTTTTCCAATGATTTTAAACATGTTACAGTCTGTGCTTCATATATGTTGCCAATCAAAAATGTGTTTGCCTTATTCCTTCCAAGGCTATTGATAGGTGAAAGCATGGTTCTCTAATACAAGTATGAGTTTTGTGCTTTTTGTCCTTGATTTGAATATTTATGAGTTTTTTTGGTTCTAAATTGGTAAATCAAAATTTAAATTGTTTGTAATTAGCCTACAATCGATATGTGATATTTACTTTTCTAAGATTGATGATTGACTTGTTTCGGTTAAATTCTAGAAGTATTTAGTGGGTGTGTTTGTCTTCTATGGGTATAGGAGAGTAGGGGATGGGGGTGAGGATGAGGGTCAGTTTCGGTTATAAAGGAAGGGAGGGGGTTGTGGAGGCTTCGATGGTGGCTGTGTGTGTTTAGGGCGTGGTTTGGATGGGGGTGGGGGTGTGAGTGCAGGCGGTTGGAAAGAAGAAGGGGGAACGAGGAAGGGTTTATGCGCATTGGGTTTGGTGTGAGTGGGTTTGTGCAGTCGAGGAGGAGAAAAAGAGATGGCGAGATCCCGAGAGAGAGAAACCTAGAATATTAGTAGCGTCGGAGCTTGGCTGCTGCATTGGTTGTGAAGTGCTGGGAGAGGATGATCGAGAGAAAGAAAAGAGAGAAATTGATGAGAGATGATTCATCTCAGATGAATGCCTTGACTCAGGAAAGTGTGGGTAAGGTAGAATTTTTTTTTTTTTTTTTTTAAAAACCAGCAAAATTTATTAATCAAATAATCAATCAATGACAAGAATCAAAGAAGAGGAAAAAGCCATTTAATGGCTTTAATCCTTCAAAATATTCAAAACCAAGAAAACTATTCCAAAGAAACTCCAAACTCCACCAGCAAGAGTATTTCCTTTTCTTTCTCAACATCTTCAATCCTTGCTGGTCTTGCAACAAAAGGAGCCTCGCCTGAAATGGAAGAGCCACAACAGTGAAGTCCTTCGAACCTCTGTCCTGGACTGCTCTGTTAGCAAAGAAATCAACCAAAGCATTCCCTTCTCTATACATGTGATTCAGTCTAAAATCAAACAGCGCTAACACCTCCTAAATTTGCCTCATCAATCCCCAAAATTTCCAAGCTCTCAAATGCCCTTTTAACACCATCTGCACCAATACCTCAGACTCAGCTTCAATATGAAGCTTGTACACTGACAAACCATAACTCACCACCAATCACAACCCATCCAGCAAGGGCCTTAATTCCGCCTCCATATTGGAGCATTCCCCATAAAAAAAAAAAAAAAAAAAAAAAGAACCAGCAAGCACCAAATGCCCCCATTGATTTCGAAGCACAGCCCCTCTCCCTGCCAAACTAGGGTTCCTGCCCCATCCACATTCAACTTCAGAACTCATTTAGCTGGAGGAATCCAACACACCCCTATAGATCTAAAAGACACCACACAACCCCCTTCCACTTTCAAGGCTTGTAACACTCCCTTCCCAAGCACATCATCAGAGACCTTAGGCTTAACACAAAAGGCTTGCATCTGAAGAAAAGAACGTATTTTCAAAAAAGCAGAATGAACATTTAAACACCCCTCATCAAAAAATCTCCTACACATACAACAAACAATTTGAAAGTGGACAGAAATTAAGGGGACAGAACAACAAACAATTTGAAATCACATACAACCCATAAAATCTATTCTCCACGAAAATTCCGACCAGAACACCCAAAAAAAAAATCCTACAAAATCTAATGATGCTCACATTGAACGAAGACAGAATTGGTTAATGTGAAAAGCTAGTGGTGTTCGATGGGTGGCGAAAGAGAAAAAATGAGAGAGAGAATTGTATAGGATGGTGTTTGAGAATTTTTGTCGAACACTTGGTGGTTGTGGATTGATTTGGTCGATAGGGAGAACAGAGAGGGGTTGAGGTGGTGGTTGTGGTGGAGAAGAGGAAAGGGGGTTGTGGTTGTGGAAAACAGTGGTGAATGGCAATGGAAAGGCGGTGATGGGCAGTGGGCTAGAGGGAGAGAGAGAGAGAGAGAGGAGTTATACCTGGACTGGGGGACTGCTGGGGATAATTCGCTAGGGGCTGGTGGTGTGGATGGAGTCTAGATTGGGGAATGAGAGAGAGAGAGAGACAGTGACAGAGAAGAGCCAAAGAGAGAAGAGAGAAGAGAGAAGTACCTGTCATGGTTCGTAGAAGAGACGATGGCTGGTGGAGATGCATGGAGAGAGATGGAATGTTACAAGGTTTATCTGGACTTTTAGGACAATGTTCTTTCACTTTTTCCACGCATGATTAGTGTTTGGTACTACAATCTACTTTTAAGAGTTAACGTGATACGTCAAATATAATTGAGTTTAGAATAGCGCCAGCCTTTGAATGATACCTTTTTTTTAATCATGAAACAAATTAAATCACTCTTTATTTCTTAGATTCAAAATAATTTTACTTTATTTTATATATATACTAGTTAGTGCAAATTGCATTGAATACAAAATATTATATATTAAAATCACATACCATTTTTCCCATAACTTACAAATATTAGTAACATTAATGATAAATCAATCAGCAACAACGATACAAAAGCTAGTCAATAGATTTAGAGTTTGAAATAGGACATACTTGATTTGTCTTAGAAATCACCTATCAACTATAAGGTGATCAAAAAAGTTTGATTTGATTGTGCTTGAGAGCATCAGAAAAGTCATATAACATTGAAATATATGTGACAAGATACCAAATCATTCTCTAAGACTAGTAAATTTGGAAACTCTGACTTGAAGATTTTGTTTTGTCTTCACTAGTGCTATTTTTTATTAGTGCTTCATTGTCGCTTCTTTTGTTTTTCAAAATTGATGGCCAGTTGTTAGAAATTTCATTGTTTTCATAAGAAAGGGTAAAATTGTTATTATTATCATGAATAGAACCGTTGTTTTGGTGTTCTTACATTCTCAACCAACTAATTTAGTTAATCAGTTCTTTTATTTGAACCATTTTTTTCGTCTAATGAGTTGAGGTCAATTGGATAGTTTGTTGCAGCATTGAATTTGTTCATTGTGTCGAACACAAGTATGGATAGTAATTGGATGCAGCAAAATAATAGATTGCACCATACTTTCTAATTGGGAGTGAAAGAATTCCTCCAGTTTGCATATGCCCGTAAAGAACTACATAGTAACATCTCATGTCCTTGTATGAAGTGTAACAACTTCTGTGACCACACTCGAGAAGTTGTTGAAAGACATTTATTGATGCAAGGGATAGTTAAGAGTTATGTTAGGTGGATATATCACGGGGAAGATTTTGAAAACAATTTTGCTAATGATGAGGGTGTTGGGGAGAACTGCGAGCAAGGTAATGAAGTTGATGATATGCATGGTATGATAGATGATATTGCCACTGGTCATTTTGGGGACAATTGGGGGGTTAGAGAAGAATCTATTCAACAGGGTGTTCATGTGGAAGAAGGAGAAGTAGATATATTTCTTAAATTGTTGAATGACGCAGAGCAAGAGCTTTATCCAGGATGCAAGAAGTTTTCTAAGTTGTCTTTTTTTGTGAACCTGCTTCATTTAAAAATGACCTATCGCATGAGCAATAAGTGTTTCGACATGCTGCTTGAAATATTGAAAGATGTCTTTCCAATGTGTGATACATTTCCTAAGTATTATTATGAGTCAAAAAAGGTAATTCGTGACTTGGGCCGTAACAATGTGAAGATAGATGCTTGCGTGAATGATTCTGCAATCTTTTGGAAGGATTATAAGGATTTGGATAAGTGTCCAAAATGTGGAAGCACTAAATGGAAGTTTGAAAGATCTAAGAAGATACCTCAAAAGGTATTGCGTTATTTTCCATTAAAGCCAAGACTACTAGGGTTGTTTATAAATAAGAACATTGCTTGTGATATGAGGTGGCATAAAGACAATGCTAAAAATGCTACAATACATTTTGTAAGAGTGCAAAGTGCAAAGTGCAATATATTGTTATTAGATATTAGAAGGACCGTTTGGTTGATTACCACTCAGTCTAAACCTTTGATGATAAGTGTTGGAGTTTTATTTCTTATGTTGCATAGAGTGAAGAGAAGTCTGAAAATAAGATTTAGACATNCTGAAAAGTGCAAAGTGCAATAAATTCTTTTCTCGTTAACCTAACTAAGTCATAAATAATATATTCTTTTCTCGTTAACCTAATTTATGTGGCGGCGTTTGCTTACGTGGGANAAAGTTTGAAAATAAGATTTAGACATTACCATGCCTATATTTTTATGATGACATTTTTCCCCAAGCATTTACTATTTTATATGATTTAAAATTAAAAAGTTGTGACAGTTATTATAGTGTTTAATTTTTGTCAAGGTAGTTATCTTTGTGACATCTTTATGAGAATAGAAGATCGCGTTCAAAGGACCAGAATTAATCTGAAAGTCCTGCGTGCATTTTTTTTTCCGTCATGAAGTTTGCTTTAGATCTTNGCGTTCAAAGGACCAGAATTAATCTGAAAGTCCTGCGTGCATTTTTTTTTCCGTCATGAAGTTTGCTTTAGATCTTCTCATGATTATGGAAGGAATAAAGACGAACAGTTTATTGTTTATTTTTTATTTTGTTGCTTCAGAAAAAAAAAATTTACTGCTATTTTTTTTTGAAGTATTTGTTGGATTGTTTAAAATTTTATGATAATTTCATAAGTTTTTTATTTTATAATTAAACTATGATTGAATTTTGATTTGTTTCGAATGATATTGAAATATTATGGTATTTTAATTACAGGTCAATTTTATACAGTGTTTATGAAAGCTGTTATAAATTATTATGTGAGTGACAACCNATTAGGATATTTTAATTACAGGTCAATTTTATACAGGGTTTATGACAACTGTTACAAATTATTATGTAAGTGACAACCACTAAAGTCGTCGCTGTTGAGTTTTTTAGTGACTGTTACAAAATGTATCACAAAAGTACTTTGAAATTTTATAGTGACAATAAAAAAGTATTGTCATTGAACAAGTCTTTAGTGACGATTATAAAGTTAGACATTAAAAGTAAGCAAAAATTGTTAGTGACAATCAAAACATTGTCACTACCACCGATAATTTAGTGGCAATAAAATTTTATCATAATTAGGGACGAAAGTTTGAAATTGTCACTAAATATATTAGTGACAACAAAATATTTCGTCACTAATGATTAATGGATACTAATTAGTGTTTATATATTTTGACACTAATTTTTTTTTTTGGGCTGANTATATTAGTGACAACAAAATATTTCGTCACTAATGATTAATGGATACTAATTAGTGTTTATATATTTTGACACTAATTTTTTTTTTTGGGCTGAAAATAGTTTTTAAGTGACGGAAATATACTTTTTAGTGATGAAAGTTNATTCCGTCACTAATGATTGATGGATACTAATTAGTGTTAATATATTTTGACACTAGTTTTTATTTTTTGGGTTGAAAGTAGTTTTTAAGTGACGAAAATATACTTTTTAGTGATGAAAGTTTAAAATATTAGTGGCGACAAATTTTGTTACTATTAAGAGTGATTTAGTGATGATACAGAATCGTCACTAAAGATCTTGATCATTTGTGACAATTTATGTAACTTGTCATTATTAACTTTTAGTGACACATCTATAATGACAACCTGGTGGCAATTTTTTTTTCATTGCTAACTACTTTTGTAATTTAAGAGTTTTAGTGACAAATTTTCTTGCCACTAAAGTTGCTATTTTTTGTAGTGTTCCTTTCACACCATCTCCCATGCAATAAAGTTCTCTCATTTTCCCTTTTCGGAAGTTGTCCCAATTTGAATCTCACAAACTTTAGACTAAGTCTTGGCCTCTAAGCTCACACTCCGAGAGAGAGAGAGAGAGAGAGAGAGAGCCTATTTTGTTCTTCACTTTGATGAGAGATCTCAGAAGAGGACCATTTTTTTTTACTTGCTTTTNGAGAGAGAGAGAGAGAGAGAGAGAGAGCCTATTTTGTTCTTCACTTTGATGAGAGATCTCAGAAGAGGACCATTTTTTTTTACTTGCTTTTATATTGAATTTATTTATTTTCTGAGTGCCACCAGACTAGAGAATCTAACAAGCTTTTTACAAGTTTGAATGGGACTAAAGACCAAAACAGGACTCTCACAGTCACCACCCCCACCAAAGAATCCACTGAAAAAGACCAACAGAAGATCGATCATGCCAGTGCCCTTCTCTTGTCCAGGTGCAAAACACCTTTAGTTGGTGGTTTTCCTTTTGTTTTAGAACACAACCCATCACTTCAAACAAAACCATTCATCTTCGTTTAGAGATCCCACAAGTTTTATGCTAATTTGTCATAAAACAACCTGATGTAACCTTATCATTTTACCAGGATTGCGAGTTGATTATATAAACTTGTTTGAAGTTGGGTTAAAATCTCAATTTGTTTGAGTTAAAAGAAAAAGAAACTTGGTCCGTTTGGACGCTGGTTTATGGGCAGATTTTTTTATCAATTTTTTAGGCAAAAATAAATTTTCTCAACACGAAGGAAAATTTGAAAAATGGAGCTTATCTAAGGACTTCCAAAGAAAATTCGAATTTTTTCACAAAAGCTATACCAGACGTTTAAAGATCATAAACGCTTCAGCAAGCCTAAATTGTCACAGACTGACTTCACCATTTGCCATTATGCTGGTGATGTATGTATCTGTTGTTCATCTGCATTGAAGCAGTAGTATGAGATTCTAAAAATTCACATTTAGCAAGNAAAAA
This sequence comes from Ilex paraguariensis, assembly GCA_963454935.2. Taxonomy (NCBI): domain Eukaryota; kingdom Viridiplantae; phylum Streptophyta; class Magnoliopsida; order Aquifoliales; family Aquifoliaceae; genus Ilex; species Ilex paraguariensis. Next base: position 726,591 of record CAUOFW020001925.1, read on the forward strand.
AAAAAATTTAATTTGGATTGGAAATTAATACGAATTACAGTCAATATGGGTTGTTGAGAAAATGAACTGCAAAAGCATAATGCATACTTGAAGTACGTTCGAGTAAACCAACCATGGCTCTATCTTCTCCCCTGAAAACAGCTTCTTCTTCTTCCTCATCATAACAATTTACATGCTTTCCTCCATCCAGCAAAACAAGGCTCTCAGCAAAATTCCCCACAAAAAATGAGTCTCTACCACCACGAATCTCAATCTTCCCCACTCCATTGCTCTTGGGGTTATACAAAACTACTTCTCCATCACTTTTAGCGATCAACACTTCACCATTCCTTCTAAACCCAAGAACAGCATATATATTGCTTAACTCGACTGTAAATTGCTTGCTCCAAGACTCCACGACACCGTACTCTTTCATAACCCACACACAACACCTCTGACTCTTGGGCCAACTGTCGTATTGAAACACTGTTATCATTTCCCCACATACCGAAATTGATAAATTCAGTGGGTACTCATCTACCAACATCTTTGGAAGACTCAAATCCTTAAAAATCTCACCACCCACATCAAACCCAATTATCACATTGCTATAACTCTGGCCTTCTTGCTTTTTCAGACAATACCCAAGCCAATGAATCGCCCCATTAACAAAAACAGAGGACCAAAAATACTCAACCATACGATGTTGTGGAATATTTGAGGTTATGGGTTTCCATGAATTGTTTCTGAGAGAAAACACCTCGACTTGAGGAGGAACAAGGTAACCCTCTTGAGGGCTAATACCAGAATTGGGTTCCCAAGAATCCGGTCTGTGCTGCACATAAGCGATTCGAACCACCTTGTAGTCGTTGGTGTTGGTGTCGAAACCGCAACCCAGAGCGAACATGTAAGGACCGTAGGAATCGTAGCAGATACGAGGTTGAGGGAGGGTAACGTATTTTCGGAGTGAAGGGTTCCATAGGATGAGAGTGGAGGTGTAGCCAAAATGGTCATCGGAGAGACAGAGCAAGCCGTGGGTGGTTGAAACCAGCCTGAAGAAGGTGTTTGATTTGGTTTTGAATGGGCATTTGAGGCTTAGAGGTTGGTGGTGGAAGGTGGGGGCTGAGGTGTCCGGGTAGAGAGAGTAGTTTTCTTGGTTGGAAGAGAGGGAAAAATGCTTGATGAGGAGGTGGTGGTGGGTGGTGGTGAAGTGACTGAGGTGGGTGGTGATGAAACTGGAAGAGGAGATCAAGGAACGCCATGATTTGGATACGCACCTGAATCGTAGGAGGGATTTCACGGGGAGTCTGGAGACGATTTCAACCAGCAATTCTCGGGGAAAATAGTCCGACATGATTGTAAGGAGGGAAAAAGAGGGGGTGGCGGGGGTTGGGTGTGAAAAGTTTCCGAAGAGAAAATAGGCCGGCTTTGGATGCTCTCAATGCCCAGTTTTTTTCTTTATACTCAGGATGCAAAAGGGAAAAAAATATATAAAAATGGTACTAACAAATAATTTTGTTTATCTTTAAT